>CABFWB010002148.1:0-39765 GCA_902151455.1 Timema bartmani
GGATACTTTTCAGTTTACAAGTTGGATAGATTGGCAGGTCAGGACACTAATAAATAATAACAATTACAAACTTCTTGTTTTGTTATATACAGAAGAAAGTAAGTCTAATAAAGAGGGGAGAAACAAATAAAAATAAATAAACACAATTGTATTTACAATGAAAAGAATAACTTAGTTATGTATGCTTTAAGACATGGTGCTACAAAATAAGATACACTTTACATTGCTGTCATTGCTCAAGGAGGAAATGGTTGGATCTTGAATAAAACTGATCATTGCTTCTCACTCCCTTGACCTAGGTTTTATTCCATTGACAATTATCAGGATGTATGGAGAAACACACAACACAACTTCATAAAAGAAAAAATCATCATGTTTAGTAGCGTAAATGTTGGATTCTAATTTATACACAATTAATTCATTTCTGGGCACTTTAGTTTTATCTAGCTTATCTCATTCTCGTACACCCATAGCTTGATTTTTAAATAAATCCGTCATTGAAAACTGGAAACTCATACATTTTTGGAATGCTAAATGTTAGTGACTTACAATCAGTTTGGTGGTAGAAAGTGGGCTTCCTATAAAATTCAAGGTTAAGTGGTGTTCAAGAATTAAAGATGTGTCACTCTAAATGCTGTTTAATCGTCTCAATAAAATTTGGTTCATTCCCAATTGGGATAAGTTGAAGTTCATGCTTTGTAGGGTGTGAAAATAGTTTACCAAAATGTGGTTCTGGTTGCTAATGATCCCAATTTGTGCTAAGCGCTTTTAAATACACAAATCTTTTTCTAGTAAGAAAATATTTGATTCAAAAAAGGCTTCTTATGGAACATTTTTCCAGGAGAACAAGACTTGACCTACTCTGGTGGTTACATAGTTTGAGGTATTAGGCCCACAATTCAAACAAATAAGCATGTAGCTCTCGGTATTATTGGAGGACACCTTAAAAAATAAACCTCTTGACTGAGATAAAAACTAGTTTGAGGTTCAACTTATTCTTTTTTATTTGGGGAAGTTTAGGAAACACTGCGGTCAGTGTAAACATTTCTTCAAATGGTTGGGCCTGGTTGGTGTGTGGTCGTCGCCTCCTGATCTGGCAATATGGACACACATCACAACGACACAACCACTGCCATGAACTCACCTTACCACCCAGTGACCTCGCCCACAAAGCACATCTAGTGGCGGTGTATGTTGCCGAAGGTAGAGAGGTGAGTTATTGATTCTAGCGAGATCATACTTCTGATTCTACTAAATATTTATTTTCAATTGAAATAGAAACAAGAAGTCCATAATCGATGAGCAAGTTTTTTTAATTTATTTAAAACCCTTATTTTTGTTAGCATTGCTATTTCTTTTATCTGTCAAAGTAGCCTGTAAATTAGATAAAATATTACTTTCATATTTGCTTAAAGACTATTATTTATCTTTCCATAAATTCTCAAATTTGAATGATTTTCACATTATGTGTTCATCTTAAGGTGAGGGTTTCTTCGAGTCTATTACAAGAATGCGCTGAATGGTTTCATGGTATTACTTGGATACTAAGTTTCCAATGAGATTGACACAGAAACATGGGGAAACATTGTACCATCCTAAATTTTGTTGATTCGTATTATATTGTATTTAGCCATTGACATTTTTATTGATTAATACATCATGGAATCTACCTACACAAATACTAAAATACAACTACTTTTTATAGCTCAAAGGCAAAATATTTTATATGAGTTCTGTATTTGTGAACATTTTGTGTTTAATTATATCTTGTCAACTCTGTAAACTAATCTAACGATGCCTCTAATTGCCATGTAATTATCCTCTAAAGACAATCCCATGAAATCACCTTCTGAATAGCTTCTAGAGACAACAGTGTTCAAAAATTTGGCGAGGAAAGTTCAATCTTTCCTATGAAGCTTTGCCAAACATCCCAATAATTTCATCGACAATCTCACTCTTGCAGGTCCACCATTCAACCCCCTCACCCCTTACACCTAAAACATTTCCTTGTTTCTCTGAATGTGGCTAACCTGAAGGAAACAAACTAACATTATGTAGAGGATGAGAGGTAAGGCGGCCATTGTTAGGGCTGGCAGACTCCAGCTAAGTGACTGGATAATAATTCTGAGTTCTAATTCTAACAGTAACTTACTAAGGGGATTAATTCTCACACCAGAGATAAACATTATTTTGTCTTAACAAATCTAGCTGAAACATATTCTAATGTTTTGAATGGTTATCTCAGAGGCGGTGTCAGAAGAAGATCTTGAGCAGTTAGTTACCAATATGTAGAGCTATAATTGTGAATTGAATTGCAAAGTTTACTATCTTGGCTCTCATCTCCAGCCTCTGATCTCAAAAATGAAGTTGGCCTTCTTTATAAACTAGAGTACTCTGCTGAAAATAGTACTTTAAAACACGTGCAAGTCAATTTGATTGAAAACTATTTTGATCCAAACTAAAGATTCAGTGGTTTCCACAAGGAGGCATTTTGGCTCTTCCATCTCAGAAGTAAGAGGGGGGTGTCGCCCTAAATCATTCTTTTTCATACACCCTTGGCGGTGAACAAAGTGTAGCAGCACAAAATAAGTGGCAGTGAAATGACAAGAACCAAAGGAGGCTTTGATGAAGTAGAGGAAACAGTATTTGTAAAAATCAAAGGAAAAAAATAAATCTTTAGGGGGAGATAAAGCCTGTTAATTTGGTAGTTTTATCATTAGAATCCCATGGAACTAAATTGATTTAAATGACACTTAAACAAAGGCTATATTTTGTTTTTGATATTTTTATGTAATGTTTATGTCTCTCTTATTTGTAATAATTTAAATTGCATCTCATACAGAACCCATCATGCATCGCAGTGTCGCCAGAGGGTACAGTGCGTTACTGGCCCAGCATCACCCATGCGGGGACTTCAGTAGAGGAGAGTGCGGACTTGCACGGACAAGAATGTGACTCCTTGACGGATATTGCACCTCATGGCTGTATTCTTGCTACCACCACCTCAACACTGGTGTTAGTGAACCCGCAAGTCTCGGCCGGTCGCCACTCTGTTACTTGCCGTACCCTTAAGGCTCCCCAAGGTTGGCTGGGGGGCTTAGGCAGGAGGATGTCTTCTCTTATCTTCGGAGCACTTCCTACTTCACAAGTCACCGAAACTGTGAGAGGTTTTTCCAAACTTAAACTTTAATACCGGTTATGTGATGTGATGTGATGTGATGGGATGGAGAGTGGGGAGATATTTTAAAAATTGAACTAATATACGGATGAGAAGGGCTATAAATACCTCAGATTTTTTTTTACAGGATGAGACCATCAAACACTCATATATTTAAGAATATTTGAGATTCAAAAAATTATATTTTTGAATAGGAATTTTTCTTATCTTTCTCAGCCTCAAAATAATTATAGGACATACCTAACAACCAGACCCCTGAACATTCATATAAAACCTTACTTAACATATGAATCTTAATGCATTATAAAAAATGTCAACATTTAGTGTGTTCAAATTCAAAATTCAGGATTCACAAGTAAAATGGTTTGTATTCTTAAACTAGTGAATTCGACCCAACTCTAATTTCCATTGACCCCCAAATTACTTTTTCGCCAAATAAATAATAAATCTTTGACCAGAAAATTTGTAACTAAAGTAATGTGGTTGAATATTACCTGCAGGTCTATTATGACCATTCGACGCAAAGTTAGTTGCTACCGCTAGTTAGCTTAACTTTCGAGGAAAAGATAGCGTTTGGGTTATTATGACCACCACACTTTGTATCGTCCGCTAGTTTTAGTTTCAACTTTGCTTCTAGTGTCAACCCACAGAATAAAATCAGTTTGCGTCAACAGTTGGCAACACGTCCCCAAAGAATATTACCTTTTAAGACGTTAGAGGCTAGAAATTAGGTAAATTTATTTCAAGAATGCTGGTATTCATGACTGAACATTAACTCTTATATTTTTATTTTCCCAAACAGCTGATCACAAGTCACATTATTTGCAAGTAAGATTTAACCTAACTTAATTTAATAAATCTCTTGAATCATTTTGTTTGTCTGTTGTCATGTATGGTTTGAAATGAAAAAATACTAGGCCTACATTATTCAATACACAGCATATTTTAATTAAAAATCACAATGTGAACTATGCATTAAAATAGTAATGTTACACGGGGAAATGAATTAGTATAAGAAGTTGACCAATAAAAAAACAATGTTTTTTGTAATATGTATGCTTTACAACCCAATGCTTTATTCTTCATATATTTGTGTTGATACTGGAACAAGTGGAATAACTGGCAAAAATAGTGTTCACACTGAATATTTTCGACAAATTAATGTCATAATAATGGACATTTATACCCATTAGGCCTACTAAGTTAACAATAAAATGAACGAGAGGGTGGTTTGGATGGTTAAAAATAATAAAATGCAACTTTTATTTGAAGGGAATTCTTGAAACTTTGGTTAAGTGATCAAAAATATAAGGGTATTATATTTCTTTATAATGAGTTGTTTGCAATTTATTCACTTGAGGATAACTAGGTCTAACCACTAATTATCAGTTTCAGATAAATTTAGTAGACCTTTTATGATTAAAAAACCTAGACCTAAACCAAACCGCATGTAAACATTAAGCTAGGGCCTATTTTGGTTATTTCCAGTCTTGGCTGCAATATTTCATAGGCCTACAACTCACATTAATATGTAAAGTAATTACTACTGTAGGCCTATGTACGATTCAGTTTCAATAGGCTTACATTATTAAAGTTTTGTTGAGGCATCTTAAACAGATTAGGCCTACCTTTTTATTATCTTCAACTGGTCTGCCAATGTGTTTTACACTAATAGCATATATAAATGATAAAGGTTGAGTTATAGAATAAAAGTATTCGGATTTGTGTAGAGGGAGAGTGGGAAAACTTTTAGAAAAATAAAATCACCCATTACACCCAGCTAGGATTCAACTCCCAACCTCCCCACCATTGGAAAATTAGATCAAAGAGACTAACGTCTTGGTCAATGTTGCCCCATGAGGTGGGTCAACATACTACTAACATCCCAAATATGTTGAGGCCTAACTAATTCCACCTACTTACTATAAAACCTACAAACAATTAATCTTAATATTGGAATGTCCCAATTATCAGTGTGTATATGGTGAGTAATAATGCATTTTGATACTGTTATGTTTCAAAGAAAATATTCTTTTAACATTCGGTGTAAGCGTACTATCCCCACTCTTGGCCTACTTTACGATATAGGCCCATTTAAAGTTAGATTATGTGAAATACACACAAAGACATTTAGAGATTTTCATATAGGGCTAATGAGAGGGCAAGTTTAAATCAGGTAACACAAAACGCCTAATAAACTACAAAACTTAGCATACATAACCTCATAACGCAAACCAACTACTACTAGTAAAATATTTGCTTTCGCAAAGTGGTCGGCCATAGTAACTTTTGACGCAAAGTCTAGCGTCTCTCTGCTAACGGTCGCAAATTCGTTTTGCGCCGGGGTCATAATAGCCCTGCTGGAACTCATTGTCTTTTATACTAACACACCCACTATCAAAGCTCATCAAGTCCTGTTTCTTTATAGAAACTTGTGAAGGTGGCTGCAGTGGAAAGTAAGGATTACAACTCCCAGGAGTGGCAAGTGTATATACTCTCAGACCACTCGCTCCAGAAGTGGCTTCTTACGACGGGTGAATCTGAGAGACTGCTTTATGAATTTGATGTCAAGCGTTTGGTGAGGGAGGCTCTCCTGGAAGAGCGGTGGGAGACATTCGGAGGAAACTCCACTGAGGTGGAGGTGTGGATGCTGGACATGCAACCTACAGATGGAGGTGTCGTCATTCTTGTTGCTGCCAATGTACACACCTCTAATGATGTTTGGTACGCACTGGGTAAGTACTCTTACTCCTCTTGAGGGATAATATTAGGGGTAAGCAAAGATTCAAAAACTTTGACATCCTTTTGAATATTATTCATCTTTGACTTAGATTTGAAAAATAGTTTTGTCCACGACCATTACAAAGCACCACCAATAAAAATATTAAAAGCTAAAATACACATTTATGTTTAAGTTTAGTCATTTTGTAATGTTATGTTCATCATAAAAAATGTTTATATGACAAAGTATAAAATAATTAAATTGGATGCTTTTTTTTTTTTTTTTTGTATTTCAATTATTAATAAAATATATGTATATACAGTAATACTGAAAGAAGTAAATAGAAGATTTTTATAACTCTTTTTATTAACTTGCATATTGAAAATATGTTCACATAATTGAAATTAAACAATCAATTTTTGCAATAAAAACTATTTTCCTTGATGCTCCAAAAATATATTTTCTTAAGGAAATAGAAGTGTACAATGTATTAGTAGGTAAGTANTCAATCAAAATTTGAGTGTCTTTTAGCTATTTTTAAAAGTGTTGTTAGAATGAGTTAAGTTTCTAAAAAAACATGTGAAATAAACAGATTAGGCCTAGTTATCCTTTGATCAACTTTAATCATCATTGAAGGATTATAATTTATTTTAATAAGAAAGCAAAAATAAAAATACAAACAGATAATTTTAATAAAGACTAAAACAAAATGTTTAACAATTAAACATGCATTGGAAATAGTGAATTCAATAATGCCTAAGTATGTTTTATTATTATTTTCTTATATATTTATCCATTATCTATCTTCGCATAGAAAACAAGAAATATATTCGATTCTTGCAATATATAGATTTCTGAGAATGCATTCTATTTAAAACACGAACATATTTTCAACTCCAATATGTTCATTCCCATTTTATTAGGCAGGACTACGTTTGAATATTTTTACAATTACTTCAATAACATTAAAAATAACTCTTAGTTAAAATTAATTTAAAAACAAATTATGAGTTAGCAAGTCGTTATTTAATTCTTAAAACTCGAGAGCGCTTACTAAGTGATCAGATTACCTGAATCGATTATAAACAAACAATTGATATACAATACGTAGGCCGGTAGGCATAAATAAACAGTTTTATTGATGTCTGACTGTTGACATTATTTATTTTTCATGAAACCCAACAAAATATCTAACTTAAGGATCGTATGCAATGAATTGGGGTTCTTTACATAGTTGTAGATATAATTAAAACCAGCTGGTTGGTAAGAATTAACAGTATCTTTGTTTTAATCATCACTCTGTCGAGTAAACATAATATACGTCATGGCGGCCGACTTTGTATTGTGTGTAATGGCGGCTGACTTTGTATCATGTACAATGTGTTCTTATTTCTGTTAAAAAAAAAAGGTGTAATTTGTTTTATTTATTTCGAGTTTATTTGTAATTCTAATTTTGATTTTCGGTTTTTGAACAGTTTTAATGTGTTCATTAAAATATTTACAAGATTGTTTGTGAGGTGAAAGTTTTAGAAGTGAGCATGTGCCTAAACGGTTGAGTCCAAGTTTCCCATAGAGGTGGGAGGGTAGGGTATTAGGCACGTAAGATTTTCCACACCTAACAATAATTTTTTTAAAAATAATGATGTTATTCATGCTAATCTCGTTCATCCGACAAAATAAAGATTACGGATTGAGTTGTGCTTTTTAAGTAGGCCTAACTAACTAATTTTTGAATCCAAAATATTATGCTTTGTTTATGAGGTGAAAGATTCACCCATAGAATCCAGTAAAACACCGAATCCTTGAATTTCGAATACTTGTCAGGATTCGGTGGATTCGAGGATTCGAAGATTCAAGTGGCCCATCTCTACATTATACACATATCATAATGATCAACTGTTTCCAGCCTGTGTTATGATATAAGTGTATATCAATGTATCATATGACAGGTCACATGATGACATATTGCCACCACAACCATACATAACTATCCTACATGTTACTCAAAAGCTATACTGAAGACCATTTCCATAGATCGGACTTTGAGGATTCTCTTCTTGCGCTAATCTCACAGTAGACTAGACTGCATATGATGGGGAATCTAGGTTTGAATCTTGATCGGGTGTACCCAGGGTGGTTTTTCCATAATGGTTTTCTACTCTCTCTCCACTCAATGCGAGTACACTTTCTTTAAATATAACCTTCCTAATCCATAAAACCCTTAGTGTAATTAGTGGATAAGCTTATAACCCAAACGGGTAGTAAGGTGCGGCACTAAAAATAAATAAATCACCATGAAAGCTTCTACATCCAAATTTGTTGAATCTTTAATATGTATATTAAAAATATTATTCAACTAATTTGATTCAAATCAACTTAAAAACAAATCTTGCACTTTCCCTTTCATTTATAAAAATAATATAAAACCTCTTTGTTTACTCCTGACAACAATATAAATGTACAACATTTTTTTAAATCTTTAAACAAAAATAATCCCAAAGAACCGTTTGCATTGGTATAGAAACCGGTGAAAGTAAATAAATAAAATACAGATAATTTCACAAAATTATTGTTTTAACCTAAGAGCTATTAATTAGTCCAAAGTTAATTAATGGAAAATGTTTACACATATATCACTCTATTCAGAAAATAATTTATAAAAATATAGTAATACAATCTGACAACATTTTTATAATTTTTTTGAAAAATTATACACAGGTCTCCGATTCAAGATATTAAAGATTCGAAGGCCCTATTCTTAGTTACTCTTTATTAAAAAAATAATTGATTTGCAATAAATTACATAACCTACTAATCAATTATCATATATTATTCATTTATAAAAATGTGGGTATTGATTGGTGAAAAACTTAAGGTAAGTTTAGGTAAAGATCAGTCATTGTTTTGTTATTTAAAAAAAATGAAAAATAGCACTTTATAAATACTAATACTAATAAAATTTACTCAAGTAGAAGTATCATTAGTAATGTATAACAATCTACAGTTGTATATAAATCTATATATAATATATTCACAGCCTTGATTTACTTGGATGACAGCCCAAAAAGTTACTAGAAATAGTCCATAATGTATCCCTACCCCAACAGCTGACAGAATGTCACTTTGGATAAATTTAATGAAAACATACATGATAATGTATGAATGTGATAGCTAGCCACAGTAATTTAGGCCAATATTACTTATATATGCTTGGCACAAAGCTTATTTATAGTTTTATTCCACTTAAAAAAAATTATTATCCACAGCACCTTCACAAAAGGTCTAATGAACATAGCTTTAAAATGGCGACTGACGAATTTAAACCATGTGATTGAACATGACAGAAACGAGTTATTTACAATGCTCCACCCACGCAGTGGATACAAATATTTTATTCAATTAAATATTTTGAAATACGATAAAATAATCATAAAAAAATTATTTTATATTTAATAAATGACAAGTATTTTCTCTTTACCAAGTAAATACGATGCCTGTATTAAAAAGTATTGATGTATGCACTATATTACACATTAGAGATAACATTCCAAAACGAAGAATAAGTACTTTCAATTATGTTTAAAATATTGTTTCGGATTGAATAAAAAGAAATTATTCAAAGTAATGAAATAGTGTGAGAAAACTTTAGTTTACTTATTTTAAATGTAAAATATAACATGTAGGTAATTAAAAAAACTTTACATTTATAACAAAACACTGATCTTCTAGAAGTGTTGGCAAACCAAAACCTAAACATATGGATTTTTGAACTATCATCCAGGTAAAAACCTATCATGAACAGACTCTAGGTAGAATTTGTGTGTAGAAAGTTGGGGATTAAGGTCCAGACCTCTCCTGGAAATCAATAAAAGCAAAGATTTAAAATAAGGTGAGGGTGTTTTTTTAAATTTTTATACATCCATTACTGTTTCCAGCCTGTGGTTTGGATGAGTTTGTTTTTATTCGAGCCTTAAATTTTCCACTACCAGAGTTTTAAATTCACGCCATATATTTTCCACTAGGTAGGGCCTACCGGCTTACTAGGCCTGTCATAGCTTCATAATCTAACTTAAGACTAAGACAGACACAACATCCAATCCCCGACTGTTAATTTATCAATGTTAAAGAGTAAACCCATATTTTATCAATGATAAATTTTCCGACCATGCTGGGAATTGAACTCGGGATCCTTAGCTAAATAGGCAGACACGCTACAAACTGAGCTAAGGTTTTGGATTGTTTTTTAAGTGATACTTTTAATCACTTATGCTTGAAAACTAAAAAATTACAACTAATCATCATTTTAATATTCACCTACAGGTAAAAACTCCCCCCCCCCTCTTAAACTAGTTTTTTGCAACATTTCAAATAAAGATGGTTTTGGGTACTCTCCAAATCGAATCTGATCTTTAACAAAGGCTGTTTCTAGGGAACGAATTAGTGTATCTGAGAAAAGGAGTCAATTAAGACTAATTTAGAAACATATGCCACCCCTTTCCTCCTACTTTCCCTTCCATCCCCTTACACATATTTATTGTCAATATATAAAAATAATATCGATATATTATGTCAACTTTCTAGTGCATCCCTCCCCCATCTGCCTAGAAAAATGAGCTTTCTCTGCCTTTGGGTATATAATAGAGATGAGTCGAATCCACTATTTTTTGAATCCTAATCTCGAATCTGAATCTCCAATTTACCTTTGAATCTCGAAGCCGACTCCGAATCTTGGAAAAAATGATTAACACAAGAGGAAATAGAAACTAAATGTTAACATTCTTTCTTATAATGAATTCATTATAACATTCATACCATTCATTTAAGTGTTAAATTACTAGTTTGGGCTCTGGTTGGTAAGTTCATGATATATATATATTTTTAAGGATTTGAGTCTCGAATTAGAAATTTTCTCGAATCCTCGAATCTTAAACATCCTTAAGGATTCAAAGGATTTGAGGTCCCATCTCTAGTATACACCCCTTGTAAAATGTGCTTGTAATTACTTTTGTCTAGCCAAGGTGCCAACAGATGACCTTATTCCACCTACAAGATTTGCCTGGTTCAACACTTTGAAGAACAAGGGATTTTGTCATGACGGGGACATTTCTGAGCTACTTGCGTACCAACTCTTGCTTACCAAAGACACTGCTTACCTGTTTAATAACCACCTAGTGGCAGCTCTCTCTCTCCCCTACCGCTTTGAGGACTGGGACACCATCGAGTTCCTCGCAGTGGGGGACAAGATCCTTGGCGGGGCTGTGTGCAGAAACATCCCCCTGTTCCTATCGAAGGTGCATGGGCTGGTGTCTGTATTACCTTCAGACTGCTCGCCATTTGACATCCTCAACAGCAGTAATATGAGTATAGCGGACAGCACCATGGCTTTGTCAGACCTCACTTCCAGCCAGTTCACAGAAGGGGGGTTCCACGTGACAGTGACTGAGGCAGACCTCGAGGAGATGACCCTAAATAATGATAGCTCTACTCGCCTTAAGGCTGCATTCATTAACTATGTCAACAAGAACATTGCAAAGAGTGAGCAGATTGTGGAGGAGGTGTTCCCGATGGATGATGAGCCTGTAATAGATCTAGATGCAGCACTTGACACAGTGGTACTCAGCGTCGGCCAAGACTTGGTCAATGACGTGCCAGCAGGAGACCCTAGATGGGCTGAGCAAAGGACACCAGGTGAATATTTAATTCCTTGTATTGACTAGAGAGAGGTGACCCAGTTTCTTAGTTATTTTTGCTGTTTGGCTTTTGGCTTCTTAGCATGACCATTAAAATCTACTTGGGTTTTTTCAAGGGGGACATCTCTCAGGGTGCTAAGATACATTGCATAAGTTCAGAAATCCCCTGTATTTAGGAAGGGCTTTGCTATATTAAAAATATGGCTCACAAAAAAATGGAGGAAAAAGATTCAACATGCTTTTAAAATATTTAAAACCATGTATTAAAAGTTATGATTAAAAATAAATAAAGTTTGGGTAATGCTGATCACTGATCATGATCATCTAGAAGTTAGTGGATGTAAGCTCGCATGACAGTCACTGAGGATTCATCATTGTTAAACTTATAGCAGACAACTTTGTCCTTTGATGTTCTTCAAGGAAGGGGTGTACAGTCGTTGAACTGCCAGATCTTAAAAAATATTTCGGAAGATCACAATCGCGAAATTCAGAAGATTTAATAAAATTTGCGATGTTTTGATGAATCATACGCAATAAAGTTTTGTAATTAATCTAATAAAAATGTTGCATATAAGTGATAAGAAAAAAATTATATAATAATTATTAAACTCATCAACTCCTTTATCAGTCACGTTGGCAGTTGGAGGCTTCTTCCTCCCCTCCTCTTTATAAATTTGTTGGTGCTGACCTACCAGAGAGAGAAGTTGGAACATTAATAATTGTCAAGATATACTTAGAACACTTTCACTTTAAGCTGTACTTGATACTGTTTTGCAATAAGCTTATTTGTGCTCTAACAGCCCTACAAAGAGATGCCATGCCTATTTCTTCTTCACAATACCTTATTTGTTAGGTTCTTCTCACTCTCTGCCCTCCCTTCTTCCCTTCTAACTGTGAATTATTTCCCCACCAAGTAGAGAGAAGAATAAACACCAGACACAATGCAAGGCAAAGAAATAACCTTTTCAAGAAACTTGAAATTGTGAACTCATAAATCTGTTGAACTCCCCTAGCTCTAGATATCTCAGATTTGGCTCATAAGTCCAGAGATCCTTAGTTACTACCCACTTGGTGATCAAAGGATTTAAGGTGTTAGTCGTTCTCACAATATATTGGACTGCCAAATCTTGGTTATATGAATTGAGGGTGGCTTTTCTTAAACAGTTCTCCACTCCTTCCACGGAAATGCTGGTACACCTCTAAATACAAACAAGTCCTATCTCATCCCTAACTCATTAGCTTTATTAATGCATACAACCCAAATGGGTAGTAAAGCGGCCCATCCACATACAAGTATGACTCGCGAGCCGGACTCGATCATATTTTACCACACACGTTCTACCACTAGCATGAGTGAACTCCCAACTTTACCACAGTACACATCATCCCCTGACGTGCCACTTTTACTCCCCCGTAGGCATTCTTTCTTGATATTGTCTGGATATTGTCTTCTTTTTTTTAAAACAAACTGCAAGTCAGCATCAGTGAAATTCTCCCACGTGAATTACACGAGTGAATCCCATGCCTCATCCTGCATTCCTCTATTAGAATAATCTGTGCTACGAATTTACCACAGAGTAGGCATTGACGGTACTCCTCTAAAAACTTTGTCAAAAACTCAGTTCTCATGAACGATTTGGATATGGAAGCTGTCATGGTTCCTCTGACTGACAAAATCACACTGTCTGCAGTGTGGATAAAAGAGCCTGGCTTGTACTCTCCACACATGTAAGAGCCAATAGCGAGCTAGTGGTGAACCGAGCCGGAGTCGGCTTGTCTGATGCCAAGCCCGGCTCATGACACCCCACCCACGTACGAGTTTAGGTGATTGGAAACCGAGCTGAGCCATATTTGTACTTAGATGGGCCGCTTAAGACATGGTGCTAAAAATATATTATTACTGCATATTATCTCTATTATTAAAAATAAAATAATTGCCATAGTTGATCGACTGTCATCAAACAAAAAATAATTTAGAGGTAAAATTAGCTAATTTTTAATGAAATATTAACAGTTCTGAGATAGAGATAAATTCTAAGAAATATAAATCTAGTTAGTTGTAAAAGGTGGTGAATTATTTACTGTTTTAAGCTTTATTCTACCTTGTATGACACAGCAATACATCAATATGTATGTAGAGTTATCTGGCAAGTCTAGGGGGTAGACATAAGAGATAGAGGGTTCTTAGGAGTTGACTTCTGTGGTTCGGCAATTTCTGTGATCTGGTACTTGCTAGATCCCATGGGTGCTGGAATAAAGAGTTTCAACCTGTACTTCCATTATTTGGGTGACAAGAACATTTACTGAATTTTAAATGTAGAATGAAACATATATATAGTTATTGAATCATCATCATCATCATCATCATCTGTTCCCAGCCTGTGGCCAGGTAAGTTTAGTAAAATGCCTTCATCTTCCTCTGTCATTCCACTATTCTTCCTCCTTTGATTTATTCTATTCTTCTCTTTTTACGAGAAAACTTTCTGTTATCTGCACCTCTCATTTCTTTCTTGGCCTCCTCCTTTTTCTATCCTCTTTACATGCCCCCGCCATCTCATTCTTGCTTCCTCTAATATCTCATGTACTCCCTGAACCTCAACTCTTCCCTGGATAACTTCATTCCTTATCTTGTTTATCCTCGTGGTAGCTAACATGCTCCTCACAAATTTCATTCTCATGGCCTCCACTTTCCTAATCTCTTACATTCAATGTTCATGTTTCTGCTGAATGTGTGACAGTGGGTACAAAGTATTCCCACAACAACACTTCCCTTCACTTTAAGGGCACTTCTCTTCTCCATAGTAGGTCTTTTAACTCTCATAATAATTCCTCTTTCCAATTCGGCCTCCTCCATCGCTTTCCAAACTCTATATCTATTTACGCTATCATATACCTTCTCTATGTCCATAAATACTATTACCAAGTCTTTCCCATATTCATACCATCTTTCCATCAGCTGTCGTATGGCATAGATCAAGTCTATTGTAGCCCTCTTTTCCTAAGTACCTGATGTTCCTCTCTCCACCTTCCTTTCATTTTATTTCTTATTCTCTTTTCCAGTATCCTTTCATATATTTTTGTGTAGTGGCACATCAGTGCTATTATTATTATTTGTAATTATTTTGTAATTTGAACTCCTCTTCCTGTCTCCTTTCTTGAAGATAGGTATTATAACTCACTTTTACAGTCTTTCGTTACCTTGTTCTCCTTCCAAATCACTCTCAGCACCCTGTTTAACCAAACCATTGTATACCTACTTCACCTGATGCATTATCATTTCCAAAATCAGTTCATCCACACCCAGTGCTTCTCCTGGTTTCATCCTCTTTAAAGCGTCCTCCACCCCTCTCCATGTGAGACCTCTTTCCTCTTCTTCTGCTATTTATTCCTGCTGCTTTGTTTCCTCTCATCCCTTTCCTTTTTTGGGTTGAACATTTTCTCAAAATATGTCATCTATAGTTTCTTTTCTTTCTCTCCTGTCTTCAATGTTGTTCCTTCCTTGTCTATCAAACTAATTGTCTTTTCTCTCTCCTGTTTCTTGGCTATATAACACCTTTTTACTTCCTTCCACGTCTCGTTCCAGAATTTCTCTCCTTTTTTCCCATCCAATCCTTCCTGGCTTCCTGTACAACTCGCTTTGCTCTTTTCTTTTTCTTCCTTAATCTTAATCTGTTTCTTCATTCCTATTATTAAAACTCCCTCTGAATGCTTTATTCTGTTCCTTCCTTCACCCTGTCGTTCCACCAGTGTGTCTCCTTCCACTTCCTTTTATTACTTGTCTTCCCACATACCTCCTAACAGTTCTTAAACCTTTCCCATTCAACCTATACACTTTGCTTCTCATCCTTGGCTATTAAACTTCTTGCCTTTCTTATATACATATCTCTTTCCTCTTCATATTTTAGCTTCCACACCCTTATTCTTCTTTCTTGTTTTACTACCTTTCTCCTACATTCCCATCCCTTTATGTTTGCCACCAACAACCTGTGGTCACTGGCACACTTGGTATTTCTTTGATGTTTAAGGTCTGCCTTTTCATTTCTTGATCCATCACCAACTTTTGCTCCCCATCCCAACTGTATCTAGTGATTTTATGACATTATTTTTCCTTATACCAGCTGTTTGCCACTTTAATTTGATTACTTGCACATAACTCCAGCTTTCTACCCCCCTCGTTCCTCCCACCCCATCATTTCTTCCCTAACACCACCTCAAACCGTACTCTTTCTTTTTCTACTTTTGCATTTGGATTGCCCATTACTATTTGACACTGGTTTCCCATATGCCTTTCTAGATCTTCCTCAAACTCGTCTTTTCCTTCTGCTGGAGATCCCACTTGTGTGGCATGCACTTGTATCATCTGCAACTTTTTTCCTCTGTCATTAATTGTCATCTTTATTATTCTATCATTCTTCCATACTACATCTGCCTGCAGCCCTTCTCTCACTAGGAAGCCTACTCCACTTTTTGATATAGCTCGGATCTTCATTTTTTATTTACTGATCCCAAATCCAAACCTTAAAAAAAAAAAAATCTTCTCCAACTCTGAGTTTTTTTCCACGGTAAGTGGTAAATTAATGATTCTGGGGCTGGGGCTTGTCCTATGATAATGTGTGAGGGGCTATGGCACAAGTAAGCACCATAATAACTATAGTAAAAATAAATCAGATTCAAAATTTGCAAAACAATATTTTTTAAAATCTCGTATCTGAGTCCTCAAATCTAAAATATTCCAAAGGGTTTGAGTATTCAAAGGGACTATCCCTAATTATTATTAATTTACCCTCGATGAAGGTACTGTTAAAATATTGTCACTCTAGTTGATATTGATTTGCATAACTGCAAGAACTTTAAGATTAATTTGTGTTATTTCAGGTTCAAGTATTGGAAGTTCAGCATCTTTACAGATACTACATCAGTTAGAAGACAAGCAGAAGGCATTTCATATGTACTTGAACTTTCTGAAAGATATAAAACTTTGGGACAGGTTCTCTGCTGTATCAAACAGAGGACTCGTCACGCCAACATCTTATGTTTTGGGCGAGTATGCAGAAAAGATAAGGGCCGCTATCGTGTTGTACTCACTCCAGCAAGAGCATGCTATGATTGAAACAGCAATCAAGCGTGTGCTAGCGGAACAGAAGGAGAAACAGTCTTATCTAGGTCTGAGTCATCAGGATTTGTTCTACAGACAGGTAACACATTGTTAACCATCACTTTTACGGATACCTCTGATAACTTAACCATCAATTTAGTCCAGGGATGGGTTAAATATGGGAGTGTGTTTAATCTGGCCCACTACATAACAATTAATTAAGAAGTGTTGCGTTGTGAATCAGACTTTTTTAAACACAAAAAAACTATATTTTTTTAAAACATGCCAAAGTAAATATTTTCAAATTTGGTAAATAATGCCCTATAATATATGGCAATATTTGCATCCTTCAGTTTGCACATCCCTGGCTTAATAACTTCATTTTCACTGTATGCCACACTGTGTATAAGATTCGAGTTTAAAACTTAATAAACCATAAACAAAATACTTGCAACACCTAAAAACAATTAATTTTTTTCTTGTAAAAGTCATTAACTCATTAAATTTTATCATTTTTACTAAAACACATAATAATTTAAGAAATAAATATGAAATATTAGAAAAAATATTGCTTTACTTTTATAAATGCCTAAACAGCTGCCAGTATAAGTAATTTACAAAGATTTGGTTTGCTATTAAAATAATTAATCATACCTTGATATCGGTAGTTTCACTTATAAACTATCCGGTAACTTAATAAATGGGTAAAATTAATATCAAATTTCACCCGCCTAGGTGTTGTAGTTAGCTAACACGCTAGTTTCGTGTTCAACTTTATTGCCGAGGATGGGGAGCTCGAGGCTCAAAACTCGCTCGGGTGAACTGGAGGGGTTTTTCCCTAAATGGTTTTCCACTCTCCCTCCACACAAATGCGGGTTCACTTCCTATATATTCAAACTTCCCAATTCCTAACCAATTAGCATAATTAGTACTTAAGAATATAACCTGAACGGGTATTAAGATGCAGTGCTAAGTATTATTAATATCAAATTTTGTATTAATAACAAAATAGAGCTCTAAAACTGTAGGTTCTCCATTTCATCTCACAATCACCCTACCATTGCACATTAGCGTAAGTGCTTAGAACCTGAACGGGTAGTAAGACACGGTGCTAATAATAATAATAAGTTAACCAGTGTTGGTCAACATTGCAATAAATATTTTACCAAACTTACACATTTAAATTTAAAAAAAAAGCATTTATTATGTCATATTGTCTACTAGAAATATTATTTCAACCATCTTATTTTACATTTTATATAAACATCAATTTTTACTAGCATTATAAATTGAAATGAAATAATTTTTTTAACCATATCATTTCTAGTGAAAGCCCATATAAGGCGTATGTGCAACTGCGCATAGAGTAATGGAATTGAATTCGAAGATGTGATAATGTGCTATTATTGCATTAAGGACTAATAAACTTAAATATGAAATATTTCAAATTTTTAACTGCTTGTGATTCTTGTGTTTTCTTATAGGGTAGTTAAACCTTCGAAGGCATATTTTGGGGGAATATTAACTCATTAAAACATCCATTTTTAAAACTTTTTTGTAATTGTTAAGTGTAATTTTAACGTATTTAAAGAAATTAGTGTTGAAACCATTTTAATTACTTTTTATTTTAAGTCAATATTTTGATCTAAGTGTTTTTCATATCTTTAAGTCATGTTTTAAAAATTGATATCACTTATTTAAAAACCAAGATTAATTTTATAAACATTTTTTCAAAATTATTTTATATTTATAAAAATGAATGTCATTCTTATTTCAGAACATATTATGTTGTTTTCATATATTTTTAATATCTCACATTTTATAGATGTGATTTTTAAATATTTTTTTTCTGACTGGTAACATATATATATTATTTTACTTTTAAAATAAACAAATAAATCTTAACATTTTAAAATTAAAAATACTCAATTCAAACTTGGGAGCTTTTTTAAATACTCGATGTAAGCTCGGCTTGAATGGGAAAAAACCAAGTTTGCAGACCCCTATATTATTGATGGATTCACAAAAGAACCTCTAAAAAAATATGACAATATATTTTTACAAAAGTTTTTTTTTTTACCATAACCATCACTGTTTAAAAAATCCAGAGCTCCACTCTGCTCTTTGAATTTGCAGAAAAGCTTAATGTTCTCTTTAGAATTAGTCAAATGAATCCTGTTTGCTCTCTGCTAACAACCGTTTATTAACATTTTAGAAAACATTCAGAAATGTTTTTGAAAATAAGTAGCGTTATTAATAAGAGAAAATAAGATTTTAAACTAAGATACTATAATTAATTGTAATAAAAATTAGTTAAATTGTATTAGGTAAATACATTGACAATAATTTATAATTTACTATTTATAATAAGTTCAAAAAGAGTGAATAAATATAGAGAATATTGTACATCTTTAAGGAATTAAGAATTGAAAAATAAATGTTTTGTTAGGATCACACGTTTTATAGGTACCAATATGTAAAGACACAGCACTACAATCCCTTGTGAGACTACAATGTGATGGGGCTAGTCAGGATAGGTTGAATGAGTGGCCGGCGATTGATACTATTGGGATTCTTAAAATAAAATGGACTAAATCAACAGTTGTTATAGTGATAAGGGCTGGGATTCATCTGTCAAATAGTCACCTGTAAGCCCAAGTCACATTTTTATGTTTCGGTCCAAGTCCGCAATTCTTCTAACCATGTCTTAACCATTATATTACTCATGGCGCTTAAGGCACACCATCGCTGAACTCACACATCTCCCCGACACTGCTCTCAAGTAACTGTCTACAACAACTGCCTGCCTGCTAGAACCAACTGCCAGAAACACTGTCACCTGATACTATCGATCATGGTGATCACGACACTTCATCACTAAACAGACTCATCTGAAACAACACACTCTGACAACTGTCAGAAGCCAACTTTCCAGAGCTCTGCTCTAGGATACACAAACTAGTTTCTGCTAACTATCAAAGATTCCTCCGATGATGACATAAAGCACCAATCATTGGGTTTCTCTCCACATCATAAAATCATGCGTTAGCTAAAAAAGCGATTCCCACAGATCTATTGCTGCCTCAATTAAACTAAATGTTCATGGGCCTACGTGCTGCTTTGACAGGAAATGGTTCCTGTTTCAACCCATGACTCTTCACTCACAAGCAACTGGTGATGGATGTACTTACAATAGATACCAATCTTGTTGAGACTAAAATAACTAAGTTGAGATCTTCACAGTTTAGTAAAAACAATTGTTAATAATATATTAAATGTTAAAAATTAATAGAGTTAATTGAGCTTTACATTTATATTTTCAATTCTTAATTTCTTAAAGCTGTTCAATCTCTTTTTATATTCATTCAATCCTTTTGAACTCATAATAAATTGTCAATGTATTTAATACTATTTAACTAATTTTTATTACAATAAATTTTAGTACTTTAGTTTAATTGGAATGGAGAACTAGGCTAAAAATGGTTTAAATTAGGAGGGATAGCCAGCACACTTACTTGATGATACTGGAGTAGAAATTGTTTAGATAGAACACTAAAAAACACACAAACACATTTTTAAGGACAAGCTATCACTGTCACAGACGGCTTATTCTCTCACTACCACTTATTGTTTGTGTCCAGGTGACAGAGGTGCATAGAGTTCTTCAAGTGCTGGCCAAGTGCTGCAATGACTTAATCCACAGTGATCGTAGGCCCCAGGAAGTCACTGACATGGTTTCTGAGACAAACTCGGTCGTTCTGGTCAGTACAGGCTCACACTGCTCTTATAATATTGATTACTTTTATATATTCTATGATAAAACATCCAAGCCATCCCATTCCAAGCTTCAAACACTAATTATTTTTATTGGTATATGTACTTATTGAAGTTTTTCTATATTTTGACTCTTAAATTTTAACCTCAATTTTTTGATTCTCAATTTCTCAACATTTACAATTTCAATCCTTTTCCTTACATTCAATCTCACATTAAAATATGCTATTCATTTGTATACTTTACTGTAATGTGTTTTTAAAAAATAGTAAAAAGTGTGGCTAGTAAAATAAATACTCAATTTAAACAGCAACGTTTAATTTACTCTAGATCACTTGAATCCACAGGCTATTTTGAGTTCATTTACAATTTGCTGGTGCCTAATTGAAATTTCAAAATAATAATAAGAATTAAAAGTCATCAAATTCTGATTACTTCCATTTAGTTTACTGTGATTTGAGAAATTTAGTAATCAAAATCATGATATAATTGATTCTTTTGATACAAGAATATAGGATATTGAGAAATAGAGTGTGACAACCTTAATCCATATAACATAACCTTGCTATAAATAAACTGTGTGTTTTGGTCAATTGGTAAATAATTAATTTCTCCCATTATAAATAGAGTTGGGTTGAATCCACAATTTGATGAATTTGAATATCTAATCCCAATCTAAAATTTTCCTTTGTATCTGAATCTTCAATTTTCCTTTGAATCTCGAAATCCGAATCTTGGAAAAAATTATGAACATAGAGGAAATATAAATATTGTAGGAAATACAAACTGTAACTAAATGTTAACATTCCTCCTTTTAATCCATTCATACATTCTTCAGTAAAGTGTTAAATACATTACTGGTCTGCGTCCTGGTTCTTAAGTTCATTCTATATTTATAATTGGCTCTGAACCATCAATAAGCAGTATTAGAGGTTTAAAACAAATGTCACTTGAGAAATTTTAAAAAAAAAAATGCTTTTTCTAAGGATTTGAGTCTTGAATTTTCAAATCTCGAATATTCTTAAAGATTTGGGGGATTTGAAGGATTCGATATTCCCATCTCTAATTATAAATGTTTCAATAGAAAGATAACAAAGTTTGAGAATAACTGATAGTTGAGTTTTGTTGTGCTATTGATAAAGAATTTTAGGATACATACATACAAACAAACATGTAAATAAAATAGAAAAATATATACACATTATTTTTATTTATGAAGTTTTAATTTCTAATTTCAATTAATTTTGTCAAGTTTATCTCACTTAAATCAGTCCAAAGAACAGTGACACAGTATACCTCAATTTTAGCTTTTGTGGTGCTGACTGACAGCTCACAGCTGACTTCTGACAGCTTTGAAAAGTTACCAGACCAAATTTATATCCTTCCGCCGAACCATATGATCTGCAAAAACATGTGTTTATCAGCTGTCACTTCAGACAGCCAAAATTGAGATCTATACAAGAAACATATATGACTGTTTTATTGATTTTTTATTTATATATATATATATTTATTTTTATAGATTTTTTATTTATTGTTGACCTTGATATGTTGATGTTAGGGCTAGTATTAATTATTAATTTTTTTTTAAATTTTGCATTTAATCCCATATTAGTTTTTATTATTATAAATAAATAAGTTTTAGTAATTTTTTTTGTTATTTTACAAATAACAATGTGTTAATAGTATTATTAATAACATTATAAATGTGATGAGATATTATAATTTTAAAATCTTATAATATTAAATTTTATAGTAATAGATTTTTTTAAATTTTGCATTTAATCCCATATTAGTTTTTATAATTATAAATAAATAATTTTTAATATTTTTTTTTGTATTTTACAAATAGTATTATTAATAACATTATAAATGTGAAAAATCTGAATGTACTAGTAGACCTATGGAAAAATATATAAACTTATGATGATCGTTAGTACTAAACCAAATATTAATGCAAGATTCTTTGATGATTGAATAGTTTGGCTGAAGAATTATAAGTAGGCCTAACCGATATTTTGGAAGCCAGTCATATCAATTGAAAAGTGGGCCTTTACAATGCTTTAATTATTTAAATATTGTATAGTTATGTGGAAAAACAACTTTTACTCACAGATTTAATTCCTTTTTTGAGCACTTCATAAAGGTCTAAGCATATTTGTATTAAGTCCCTTAACCTAGTGGTAGCCTACTGTTTAAAAACTAAAACCTTTGTGGCTATGTAGGACCTTCTTGCAACTAAATGTCAACGCCGATGAGTAGTGTAATAGTTTTTCAAGAGAAATGACAATGTTTTTCATAAAGGCCTAGGCCTAGTTGTATTAAATAGGTATACTGTGGTATCATAATTAAAGTTTCACTTGATACCTGAACCCAGTTATTGAGGAAAAATTTTTTCACTCCCAGCTATAGAAGTCTGGTGCTTATTTAAAAATAAATAAATTAGGCCTAATGGCTTGAACATATCAACACTAACGAATAAAATAATGATTGAGTAGAAAAATAAATTGTACTTGAATTTTTTATTCCTTTTTCTAACACTTCATAAAGGCCAAGGTCCAGTTGTATTTAGCCTACAATAGTCAAGCATTATTAACACGTTTCTATTGAATTATTAGGATCCCGCTAAGCGATATGGCAATACCCCGTGACTTAGGTGAGTTTTGATTTAATTGTTTATCATAACAAATATTTTTATTATTTATGTTCTACAGCCTCAATTTGAGGTTATGAACTGGAAAAAACAATTAAAAATTAAACATTTTGTGCTATTGTATGAGTACTATATAACAATTCAAACTTTTGTTTATAAAATGAAAAATAATATTCTTACCTCTAGAGAAATTCTCGAAGAAAACATATTCACTATGCTCGCCTTTACAATCTGTTATATTATTTTGTTTTAATATGTAGGCCTATTTATGATAACTTTAAATAATTTAACAAACAAAAATCAATATCCAAGAAAATATGTTTAGGCCTATAAAATAAATGACAATGACAAATCAAAAGCTATCCTAACCAACAAAAATCTATTTTAAATTCACTACTTTTAAACAGTTATAACAAAGTCTCTAATAAAAATACAATAACTTATAACTTGAAATCTTAGCCTGGTATTTTATTTATCAACACTGGAGAAACACTCGCAAGTATTTTTTATTACACTTCACAGATGTATTTGGAATAATATAAACATCATAAAACTCGAGGTTTAGCCTAGAGGCCAACACAACACAATCTTGGGGTTAAAATATTTATTTAATAGTCTTGATACACTTAAATTTTCGAATAATGTATATCGATCACTCAGAAACACTCGCTTTTCTTTTTATCACACGCTTTAATGTTATATTGGATAAATAATTATTCTAAGATCACTAAAAAAACGTTTATTTTCCAAGGATAATATGTTCACACCGAAATAATATTCTCAAAAGAACACACAGACTAAGTAGCCGAATTAATATTCAAAAAAGACACTGTATTATTCAAAGTTGTAATAAAATTATTAACGGTAGCAAAGATACGCCTGTAAATACTCAACTACAATTTTACAAGTATTAAATATTTTTTTCGCTTCAAAATTTTTACTCGCGCACGTGGTTTTATTAACTGTATTTTATACGAGAATTCACTGTTATAATGTCTATTTAAAATTGTTAGATTTTGGTTATGAAAATAACCGTTTGGTTGGTTGTTAAGTTTTGAAGTTTTCTTTTGCTGTTTAATTCAAATTAATTATTAAAAGCAAGAGAACGTTAAAAGTGGCCTTAAATGCTGAAAACAAATATGGCCACTGGATAGAAGCTATGCTGCCGGTGATGACGTAGGGAACTTATTTCAGTTTTTACGGCGAATCGTATCCATACACAGTGTTTACAAAATTTAAACTTAATATTATTTCAAAAACATTTTGTATCTTTTTTACTCTTTATTATCACAAACCATTTATTTATGTTAAAGATATGCGAGGCCAGTTATAAAAATATGAATAACTGAATATAATACTATTAAATGTAAAATTTCACGCTCTATTTAAACTGTAATGGCCACAAGAATTAAAAGAAAAACTAGAATGAATTAACTAGACTTTTTTTTCTTAAATTAGATTATGTACAAGAAAATTATACTCTAATCCTTGGGGAAGCATTGTTAAAAGTGATTGATAATATTTTTAGTGATAATAATAGTGACACTTACCAAATAATTATTATTTACAAATATGTTGACAAAAGTTACTTTCAGACAATGTTGGCATTACTGATACCATCTGCTCGCTTCTGCTAGCTGTCATGTAAAACCACAAAAATGGAAATCCAAGTTTAGCTGTTTTGATTTTGTCTTGGCAGAATGTCCTCCAACAAGTGGTGCAGTTCCGCCAGGAAAAGTTTGTCATCTTCTCCCCAAGGTCCAAGCTCAGTGCTGGTATCGGCGAGTATCTGCCATGGACAACAGCCCCTGGCAAAAGAGGTCTTCAAGAAGCTCTAACCACATTGGTATGTAGTTGTTTTCTTTATCCTCTAAATTAATTTGCTGGTATTTACAAGCATGGTCCTTGTATCTCTGACCATTCATCAAGGCTTTATTCTTTTAAAGATAACTATATACTTATTTTGTATGGGAATAGCATTTTTTATCTAATCTATTCATCATCCCATACTCAGGGTCATTCTTCACTAATATTTTAGAGCAAAGTTTGTGATGGACGTGTGAATATCATTGGCTACTAAGAGCTATCATTATTGATATCACAGCCACAACTGAGTCATCGGTGGCTGGGATATCATTGATAGCTCTTAGTAGCTGGTGATATTCACACAACCATCATAGACTATGCTTTAAAAAAATCCCTGAGCACGGGATGATCCCTGGCTAGCTCAATGATAGAGCATCAGTGACCAAGCCAAATATCACTGGTTCAATTCCTATGTTCAGGTGTCATTTTTAATTCAGTTATATTATAATAGAGATAAGTTCAATTATACAATTATAATTAGGGATGTGTGAGACTCGAAAATATCTCACAAATTCAAGAAAAAAATAATCTCTATCTCGTCTTGAAAGTTAAAAAATGACTCGAAAATATGAGAAATAAAAAAAAGCAAATAATTGCCCTAAGAAATTATAAAACCAAACCGGGAATTTATTCTTTCCAATAATACAGTAATAACCCAAAAATAGGCTGTATCCCCCTCCCTCCTCCCAAAAAAACAGCCTTCATTAAGAAATTTTTTGGTTATAAATATTGTTTATCAATATCAAATTTTGACAATATAAGCTGTTACACTACAAAATTAAATTATAAATGGTGTTCATTGTAACTACCTATCATTATTTTATTAATTGCATTTAAAATGTGTACTAGATATCTCAAGTGTTTGAATTAACTAACTATATATAAGACAATCTAAATCAAGCGCCAGCTCAAATATCAAAAAGGAACTCTTTAAATTATATATTTACTTTAGTAAACATAATCTAAATTTTTTTACTTTCAAAGGACGTTTTTTTTTCTCGTGTCTCAATACTTTTTTATATTCTCGTCTTTAATTGAAAAATGGTTCTCCCACATCTCAGATTATAGTCATTCATCTCCCAATCTTCACCTTTCATATACACTTAATTCTATAGCGTTACTCTCTTTCATCTTTCATTTGAGCCTAAAATAAATAATTGTTGATAGTTTGAGCACAAAGAGTCACATCCTGCAAACTTGTTTGGCTCTAAACAAGCTTACATAAAACAACAAGCTATGTGATATCTACATGCCAGATCAGTGAAAAATGTATTTACCAGCTCTAGATTTTGTGTAAGAAATTAAGATTTAAATTATCAAAATGAAAATAAATTACTTTTAACTCTTAAAACACCTACTAGTTTCTCAATTATTTCATTTCTTACATCTTTTTGTCTTGTTGCTGACATTGTTATTCTCCTTCCCCCAAAAGCACAAAGGACAAGGGTATTTTAACTCTGAGCGACCGATATTATCTCACTGCTTGGCTCACGTCACTGCGCCAACTGCCTCCTGAAAACCTACTGGACTTTTTTATTTTCAAAGGTTCTATGACCTGGAATCTATAACTGTAATCCAGGCCCAACATTCCACTATGTATTATTTCTATTTGTATTTTATTAATTTTATTCTATTCTATTTGAAAATAACACTTTAACACTTAACCTAACTGTTCTATATTCTACTTATTATAGTTGTATTGTGTATCGATTGTTTGTTTAAAATCGATTCTGGTAATCTGATCACTTAGTAAGCGTTCTCGAGTTTTAAGAATCAAATAACGACTTGCTAATTCATAATTTGTTTTTAAATTGATTTTAACTAAGAGTTTATTATTTTTTTAAATATGTTATCGAAGTAATTGTAAAAATATTCAAAAGTAGTCCTGCCTTATAAAATGGCAATGAACATATTGAAGTCGAAAATATGTTCGTGTTTTAAATAGAATGCATTCTCAGAAATCGATATATTGCAAGAATCGAATATATTTCTTGTTTTCTACGCGAAGATAGATATTGGATATAATAATAAAATAATAATAAAACATACTTAGGCATTAATGAGTTCACTATTTCCTATGTATGTTTAATTGTTAAGCATGTTGTTTTAGTCTTTATTAAAAATATCCGTTTGTATTTTTACTTTCTTACTAAAATAAATTATAATCTTTCAATGATGATTAAAGTTAATCAAAGGTTAAATAGGCCTAATCTGTTTATTTCACATGCTTTCTTAGAAACTCAACTCATTCTAACAACACTTTTAAAAATAACTAAAAGACACTCAAATTTTTTTTAATTTGATTTTCAAACAATAATATGAGTCTAGATTGTTTAATTTGGCTGGATTTTAACCTGTATTTTACAAGGGGTGGTTGGGGTTGATTAAAATTGAAAGCATGATTGAAATAAATCCTAATTTACAGTTTAGGCCTATATTGTGTAATGTAGGTCTATTTGTAAATAATTAAAATTTCTAACAATTGGTGACCTACTGGTCTAGGGGTAAGGTGTCCAACTTCTGTGTTGAGGGTCCGGGGTTCAATCCTCGGTCCGGCACAATTTATCTGATTGCCAAACCATTCCTTCACCTCTGACAAGATGTGTATTAATGACAACTTGTGAATGTGAGGAATGCCAGGCCTCCACCGTGGTTCGGATCACCACGTTAAACTGTAGGTCCTCCATTTCATCTCACAATCACCCTACCACTGCACATTCACGTAAGTGCGTATAACCTGAACGGGTAGTAAGACGCGGTGCTAATAATAATAATAATTCTAACAATTTGCTAGGATTCGGATTCGAAAATAAAATGTAGATTCGGATTCGAGATTCGGATTCGAGAAATAGTGGATTCGACCCATCTCTAGTATTAATACTTTGTAGACAAGGAACCGACAGAAGCTAGTTAGAATATTTCTTTTAGTTTAATAACTCTAGAAATAGGGATATTCACTCTTACTCAAATGATGAAGCGTCTGCCACAACTCGGCAACGGTAAAAAGGGGAATCAAGTTTTAAGCAATATACAAAAGACAATCTAGCCAGGCTAATACCAGACTAATAGCTGAGAGGTCTAATCATGAAAAATAGTGAAACAATTGGATATAGAAACATAGCATCAAATTTTATATTTTTAGAGTTACTAAAAAGAATATTATTTAAGCTAGCTTGCTTGTGTTAACCCTCATGGAGGGTTACGAAGAACCAAAGAATAATATACTATAAAAGGAGCTTCCATTTTACAAATAATAGATGGCTAACAATCAGGCATCTACATAGTATTTGACTATAGCCGGTCATTTCCTAATGAGTTCTTACAGAGCAATCAATAGTAAATTTATACATATACCCATTACTAGGTCATACAATGGCTAGTACAAACTATCTTTAAACACTTAGATAAATATGGCACCTGAAGGGGCCGAAAGAAAGCATTAGCCTCACAGGCCACTACTTCAATCTAGTAGTGCTCCCACAGTCTGCTCACCGTAAATAGCTGCACAAAAAGGGTGCAATCGTGACTTCAACCAGTCACTAGGTCCAAGAAGAAAGTGTTAAATGATCTGATTGTATTCATAAAGAGATTCTAAACGAGATCATACTGTTTAGGGTGTCATTAAATATAACAATGTCTCAAGGACTTAGAAAAGGAAATCAAATTCATGGACATAGTAAACTCAATCACCTAGTCCTATACATATGTAGAGCATAGAGCCCTCATATTTAAACTATGCCTTATGGGCATAGGGAGATAATCGTCAGACTATCTGATCCAAGAAACTATGACTGATGGACATAGAAAATAACGTCAGACATTCTGACTAAAGAAACCATATCTGATGGACATAGAAAATAATGTTAGACCTTCTGACATTAAAACTAGTGTTTGATGGACATTGAAAATAACTTAGACACTTTAACACAATACACTATGTCTGATCAACATAGAAAATAACTTAGACACTCTAACACAATACACTATGTCTGATCGACATAGAAAATAAAGCAAGACATTCTGATACATGAAACAATGTCCGATGGACATAGAAACGGAGTTTAGAATCTAATGTAGTTTCTAAACAGAAGATACGGTTACTCAAAATCTCAGACGAGGCTTCCTCTGCGACGCGGCGATGAGACCGACGCGTGACACATTGTGGCCACCAGTAGTCTTCAGTGCTGAAGGTTTATGTAGTAGTTCTTCCTCCGGTGAATAAATACAATGGAATACAAGAATGTGAGTCACAGGGAATCTGTTATATAGCAACAAACCTGCCTCGGAAAATGGACTATATCAGGAGATCTAAGGGGAAAAGAGGGGGAATAGTTGCGAAATAACTCCACTTTCTCACTAGCGCTGTCAAAAAATGTGGCGAACAGAAACAATTATCTTTCTTTTCTTCGACGTGTGTCCTTCGATCAAGACGTGAAAATGCTTGCAATGCCGAAATGGTCCGCTGGAGCAATGTTCCTCGATGCTTGGGTGTTTCCTGGCAACATCAATTCTGAGTCAGTCACCACCTGTCTCATCTTATTGGAATAGATAGTACTTGTTATCTTGTTTTAGTTGTCTTATGGAATTTTAACTGTCTTTATGGAATTTTAACTGTAGTTGTCACATTATATAAATGATATGCTACAGTTTGTTGAACACAGAGTGGCCTTGTATAGGTGTTTGATATGGGGCCCTCAGTTATAGCATTAGTGCACATTCTAACACTTGTTCCAGTATTGATTCCCACCCACAATCACATAGTCTGGTGTCTGTCAGTTCTCTGTCATTGAGCGACGCCATATACCGCTTGTAACCAGTTATGAAGTCTACTAGTCCCTGGGTAGTTTGTAAGTATCTCATTCGAAGTCTCTCTTGTACACTTGGGAATATTGTGAAGGTTCTTCTGCTGTTGTTACTTCCCTACTAGATATCTTGCCACTCCTCTACCAGAGCCCCCCCTTACATCTGCTAATGTTATAGAAGCATGGGTTATTCTCTCTTCTCGTTGCAGGTCACCTCTTTTGAGCCATTTTATATATGTCTTTAGTCCAGTGGGTTGATACCTAGTGTGACGCTAAGCGCTTCTGTATATACTATCATGCATGCTTATTTAAGTTTCAGGATGATACTCTTCTAAACCCTTCGTAGCATCTTGACATAGCTACTCTTCTTAAGCATTTTAGAAAACATTCTAAATCATGAATTGAAGGAAGGATCATTATAAATACTCAGCCCGTAACTGATCACCACTCTTAACTTGTTGCAGATGAATATCACCCTGAACCATGGTGCTCGTGCAGTCGGAGACTTTACTTTGAAGATGCGCTTATATGACCAACTTATCAACTTGACTGATATCGTTCTTGATGGTCGCAAGTGTCATATTGAGAGCATCCGTGGCACAGAAAGGTTCAAGACTGTACTTCAAAACTATGAGTCGGATAGATATGACCTCATTAAACAATTCTGTAAGCCATATAGTTTTGGTTTAGCTAAATCTTACAGCAAAACCTTTCACTAATATTTCTTATCGAGTTTTTTTTTGTTCCAGTGGAAGATAAAGAATATGAACGAGCAGCTATTCTAGCGGAAAAATATTGTGACTTTCAAGTTTTAGTTCAGATTTGTGAACTTACGGAAAACAAAGAAAGGCTGGACCAATACATGGAGAAATTTGTTAATCAGGTATTTTATTTTACAAAGTATATTAAAAAGTTAGTAAGGGTGTCTAAAAAAGCTTCGAAACTTTGCTTCAAAAAAAATTCTGGCTTCGACAATTATGAAGCTTCGCCAATAAAAATTTTGACAGCAAAAATACTCAATCTATGGTCAATTATTGCCATTCTGAATTGTTATATACATTATTACAAAACAATATTCATATTTAAAAAATCTGAAGTAATTTAATTTTAAGTTACCCGCCTCGGTGGTGTAGTTAACTAACACGCTAGTTTCACGTTGAGCTAAACTGCCGAAAACGGTGAGATCGAGGTTCGAATCTCACTCAGGTTAACTGGGGGTGGTTTTTCCTTAGTGGTTTTCCACTCTCCTTCCACGCAAATGCAGGTTCACTCCCTCTATATTCAACCTTCCCAATTCCTAGCCCATTAACATAATTATTACTTAAGCGTATAACCTGAACGGGTAGTAAGACACGGTGCTAAATAAATTAAATAAATAATTGTAAGTTGTGATAACATCTTAATTTATCAGTTTAAAACCAAATATTACAAACAACTGTGAAATAAAACATTTTACAAATTATTTTATTGCATAAAGTTATATAAATAATAATATTTTTTCAAGCATAAAACAACTATAAAAAAATATTCATACCTCAATTCGGCTTCGAGAATATTTAATATATTCTCTTCGAGCTTGCTTTGAATTGAAGAAGTGGACTTCGCATACCCCTATTAGTAAGTATTATACATTAAAGATATTTACTGACTTTAAATGTCAAACATGATACTGAATATGGGGAAACAATTTATTAAGGGTTTGGGAAGTCCACTTTTTAAATTTGAGGTAAAATTAAATAACTTAAAAGACTCCTTTAGCTGAATCAAAGTTTGAATGTTTATACAAATGTTGAGTGTTGTAAAATAACAGTATATCATATATTTTATAACTATTAATTATGTAACTTTATGTGTTTAATATAATTTACAAAATTCTATATTGCAAACATCATTAATATGTTTCAGACTAAAATGATGAATTAATTTAATAATACAACGTATAATTTAATTATTTTAGATTTTTATCATGTGAACATTAATTTACCCACCTCGGTGGCGTAGTTGGCTAACGCGCCAGTCGTGTTGAGCCAGACCATCGAGGACGGGGAGATCGAGGTTCGAATCTCGGTCGGGTGAACTGGGGGCGGTTTTTCCTAAATGGTTTTCCACTCTCTCTCCACGCAAATGCGGGTTCACTTCCTTTAAATTCAACCTTCCCAATTCCTAATCCATTAGTGTAATTAGTACTTAAGCTTATAACCCAAACGGGTAGTAAGACGTGGTGCTAAATAAATAAAAAAAACACATTAATTTGTTTTGGGTATAACAGCACAAAATGGCAACAATTGAACGTTAATATATTTTAACTTTAAATATTTGAAGCAAAGTAAAATTTTCGGAGCTTTACTTACCACTACAATTTATTAGTACAATACTGTCAATCTTTGGTTACCCATGAACAACTCCTGGTAGCAAAAATTATGGAGCTGCTTGTGATAACTATTTCAACTTGAATCTTGCTTATAATTGAACTCCTAAGCTGCCATTTATGATTAGTTCACTACTTCTAGTGTTTCTACTGTTAGTGTTTTTATACTTTTATTTGTGCTTTATTTTTCTACAATTTTATCATTTTATTTATTACATATTATATTATATTTTGCTTAATGCACTTTATTTCATACATATTAATATAAATACATGTTTGAAATAACTCATAATAGCAATAGTAGCTGTTGCTGCGCTGATTCTTTTGAAAAAGTCACACTATACTAAAGGAGAGAAATAAATAAAAATAGCAAGGAATTATCTAAAATGGAGTTTGAAAATGTTTTTGACGTGATGTCTTTATTTGTAAGCTCTGATGGATCACCAAGCTCCTTGCTACTGGACTCAACTAATTTGTTCATAAAAACTTTGTTTGAAGTGTGTGCCAAGTACGCTTCATCAATCTGAAACAAAGTCAAATCGAATAATATGGAATATTTCTGAAGCTGAATCAAAGTTTTAATATTTTTTAAAAAAGTTTTAATATTGCAATTTTTTTTATATATGTCACTCATAACTTTATAAGTATATTTAAATAAAATGATAAAATAGTAGGAAACTAATAAAGCACAAATAAAAGTAAAAACACTAATACATATTTACACACACTTCATCATTTCAATGCTATTATAGCATCTAGATGCTAGTTGAGTCTCCTTCCCCTGTATTCTGTCCAACTGAGTCCTGAGGCTTCCTTCTTCTCCGCTTTTATACTCTGTCCTTAGGACGAGTTGGCGCGGAAAATGTTGGAAAGTCCCAGGGAGAGAGCCGAGCAGAAGGAATGGGTCTGAGACCTCTCTCTTTATTTACAAAACCAGATACAATATTAGTTCAATAGTAATTCCTTAAATATATGAGGTAATCTTCTTCTCAGCCTCTAGATGCAATAATAGCATCAAAATATTGAAGTGTGTGTAAATATGTGTTGGTGTTTTTATTTTTATTTGTGTTAGTATTATTTTCCTACTATTCTATCATTTTAGTTATTTATTACAAATTGTTTTTGCTCAATGCACTTTATTTATTTCATACATAATACTTTATTTAAGGAAAACCTCTTTTCGCTTTATGAGGTAATTGTATTATGTTTGCAAGAATTTATAGGAAACATAAAAGGGGATGAACAAAATATGGCTTTTACAATAAAAGAAGAACACAGTTCACACTTTATGTTGCTGCCATTGGACAAATAGGTAATGGTTGCCTCTTAAAGAAAATCAATCTTCACCACCTCTTTGTCCATTGGCAGCATTGTAAAGTGTGAACTGTGTTCTTCTTTTCATTGTAAAAGCCATATTTTGTTCATCCCCTTTTATATGTGTCTATCCACCTTTCCTGTACCTTCTTCCAAATATAATTTAATTATTTAGGATTTTTGTCTTATGAATATTAATTTGTGATGTAAAATTACAATAATTGAACATAAATGTGTATTTTAACTTGACATATTTTTATTGGCTTCGTAGTTTCAAATCCAGAACGTTTTTGATCAAATTCAAATCTGACAAATATTTGAAACAAAGTCAAACTTTTTGAATACTTACACACACCTACAAAATATGTTGTTTCAATCTGGGATACTAATTCTATGTTTTAACTAGAGATGGTCACAATACCTATTTTTCTCGATTCTGATTCTTAAGTTCAACCTCGATTTATCAATTCCGATTCTTAAACATTTTTTCCCCCATTATTTCTCCAAGCATCCAACCTCATATAAAAAAATATGTAGGTATTCAACTTTATAACAAACCAAAAACCAAAAGCTGTTCATAGTAATAAAAAAAAATTAACAAAAAAATATCAATTTTACCAAGCATTAAATCATTATAATCAAAATAATAAAATAATTAGGAACTACATTATAGTAAACATGTATTATTACCTACAAATGAAGCCTCATTGAATCAAATAGTTGTAAATAAAAAATAAATAAAAACGGTATAATAAACAGTCTGTGAGAACACAAGTGTATTCAATTCACCAAATATGATCGTTAAATGAACTTGCACTGTTTTGAATTAATGAAATTGTAAAGAAAATGTTAGTACCTTACTGGTAGCAAGTTAAAATAAGTAGGGCTACTTGAAAATAAAAAATTTTTCTGTAACTATTATTCGTTAAATAAAATAGATTAGCTTTGTAAAATCAGTCAAAAACTATTTTTTTTTTAGATATTTAATAATAATTGTTATTGTATAGAAAAACTAACATGCCTTATACCCTACTCCACCCTCAACGTGAAACTTGGACTCGACCATTTCAACCAACACATTGTCGCTTGAAACTTAAATCTCACAATCTTATAGATATTATTAACCACACTAAGAGTCTTCAAAACTGAACATTAAAATAAAAAAATTCATATAAACTCGAAATTAATACAATAAATTGCACATTTTTTAACAGAAAGAAGAACACATTTCACACGTTACAAAAATATAAAGTTGTCCGCCATGACTAATCTTACACACGTTAGCTCGCCAGAAATTAGTGATGAAGTGTTTTAGCAACAATATATTGGACTACGCTCTAAATCTATTAAATTAAAATAAATATAACCTTTTTTACTCTATTTTTATTAAACTTGTTTTATTCATAGAGCTAAATAAAACATTAAAAATTGAAAGTGACAAAGAATATAATTTCAAGAGAGTGGCCATCTTAATTTGATCGAAGTATCATAACTCTCGATATAACATGTTGTGATATATCAAAATATTACAGAAATCTGCCATCCCTAGTCCACGTTTTATATATCGATTGTTTGTTTAAAATAAATTCATGTATTATGACACACTCACTTAACTTTTACTTTAAAAAAAGTGTCAAAGTTGTTAAGTTTTTACCTCTTGTTACTGTTCTAATGTAAGGTCCTATTATATTCGAGACCATTTATTTTTCATTCAGAACACCTCAAAATGTTAGGTTCGTATTCTATTCGGGACAATACAGTATATTTACAATTTGCTGGTATTTTAGTGAAACGGCAATTAAACTAATATGAGAGATAATCGATTATTACCTATTCTGAATCTTGCAGTTTTGTTTAGTTGCTAGTTTTATTGAGAGCTAGGAATCGGAAGTAGCAAGAATCGTAATGTTAAGATTGACTTTCGATTCTTTCGATACCAGTAAGAATCGAGGAATTGAGTTTGACAGCCCTAGTTTTAACTTTTATTTAGGATTAGCCATTCAAATCCGCTAATCCCTTGAATCCTTAAGGATATTAGATATTGGAGGACTCACAACTTAATTTCAGTCTGAAGATTCATTTTTTATTCTTCTTGTTTTGGATATTAATATTATTATATTATTATTATTATTATTATTATTATTATTATTTAGCACCGTGTCTTACTGCTCGTTCGGGTTATACGCTTAATTACGCTAATGGATTAGGAATTGGGAAGGTTGAATTTAGAGGAAGTGAACCCGCATTTGTGTGGAGAGAGTGGAAAACCATTTAGGAAAAACCATTGGATATTAATAATTTTTGGAAGTCATTATTGTGTTTACCTGTAGTTTGTTCATCCCAACATAATTTAAAGCAATACCTAACAACCAGACCCTAGACAAGGGCTGTGTGGAGCTTCAAAAACTTTTACGCCACTCTGAAAAATATTTTGACTTTGGCAATTACAAAGTATTGTCAATGAAAATGTTCAAAGCCAAAACACACATAATATGTTCACTATATTTCATTTTCTGTAATGTTCACTTTAGGGGTCTGTGATCTTAAGTTTTTTGTTTCCTTTCAAATCGATCTCGAGCGATTTTCTAATGAAGCTTCCAAGTAGGGGTGTGCGAAACTTCGACTTGGCTTCGACTGAACTGTTATATAAATAAAATTTTAGAAAACATTCTAAAGTAGTTTAAAGTAAGGAGTGGTAATAATTGAAGTTAAGACTTAGATAAAATGCTCTGGAAATAACTAAAACAAAATATAAAAAAAGTGTGAATTTAACTGGTAGATATATTAAGTGACATTAAACTTCAAAGAGATTGATTGTAATTTGCGTCTAATAAACAACAAATTGTCAGATATGAAAATTTACAGTAAATTTATATAGCATCATCAACTGACCTAAAACACAAGTCCAAAATACAAATATTACATGTTAAAAATGTGTTACAAACCATGAATACTGTAAAGTAAAGACAAAACAATGTTTAAAGTTCAACTGTGTTGTAAAGAAAAATTATAAAATTTGAATAAATAGGTTAACATCTGCCATATGAAATTTAAATAGAATGATTATGTGTTCTTTGAAGTTTAATGTCTTAAAGTCTTAACCTTAATTGCTATATAAATTACAAATTAATATTAATATGGAAAAAATTCGAAAAAAATTAACTGCATGTTATGATAATAACTTTATTTATCAGATTGAAACAAAATATTACAAATAATTGTGCAATATAACACTTGCCAAGAGAATATTTTATATATTCAATTCAACTTCACTTCGAATTGAAAAAGTGGACTTCGCACAACCATACTTCCAAGTATAGAGCCTAGTTGTACAGGGGTTGAATAAATAATTAGTTTTAAATGTAATTTTGTAAATAAAAAAACAAACACATGTTTGAAGTTTTTAATATTTTTTTTGTGAAAAAAGTCTATTATTCTTAAAAAAAATCTTAAATGGCATATTTTTAAGTAATTAAAAAATTGTCTTAGTAAATTATAGGATAAAATTTTAAATATACAATAATGATCATCATCATCATTAACAGTTTTCAGCCACTGGGCGAGTCTGTTTGGAATATAAGCCTCTCCTCACCATGACCCAGTCCTCTCCTCTACACTTCTTTACACTCCCTTCAGCCACCAGTCCTTTGGTCTTCCTTTTAACCTCCTGCCTCCCACTTCAATATCCAACATCTTCTTAGGTATCCTCTCATCCTGGCCTGTACTGGCCCATCCTTAATTCTCCCTCTCACCCTTTCATTTCACATCTTATCCATTCTTGTCACTCCTATAGCCCTTCGAGTGGTGAGTGTTGCATGCAACATTTGGTTAGGAGAGTTCCGGAAGTGTGTGATGACTTCCATGTCTTATTTCTATGAGTGAGCCCAAAAGGGCCTACCACTTTTTCCAGAAAGGTATTTTTACATACCTTTAAGGGTTCTCCTATCTGCTCAAGAAACATCTATCAACCTCGGCTAGGTTTGAAACCACAAACATTGCTTTCTGAGGCGAGAACTTTACCCCCAAGGCCACCAAGTTCGACACACACAAAACAAGTCAAAGAACTAACATCTTTCAAGGAGCTCAAAATTGTGAGCTCATACATATTTCGATAAGGGCTTGGGTATTGATTTAAACTCGGCTCAAAGCTTGAAATTCAAGTATTTTTAGAGACCTATGACTAAAATATTGAACTGCTATGTTCCAGGAATTCCCCAAGTTTGTGTTAAACTGGTACATGCGTGAACAGAAGCAAGGCCAGCTACTACAGCAATTCCGTGGTCGAGATAAACCACCGGCGCAGCAGCAAGCTCTGGCACAGTTCTTGGGTGAGCACCCATCACTAGCCTGGGTCCAACAAGTGTTCTGCGGGGAGTTCCATCTGGTCAGCCAAACCCTGCAAGCTCTTGCTGCCTCAGAGGAAAAGCTTGTGCGCAGGAAAAAGGTAAGCCATAGTATTTTAGACATAAGAAACTCTTAGAAAATACTATGGGTGGTCGGGCACCCGAAATTTTAGGCAATTAATTGGGTATCAAAAAATCCCAGAATGTTGGGAGAGTATTTTTTATGCCCATATTTTGATCAGGCATCTCAAGAACTTGGTAAGTATATAATACCATGTTAGCACTAACCTCTAATTCAAATTTTGAAAAAAATAGTGTTTAACTGATATTCATAGTTGAATTATTTCAATTCAACTAATACTAAACAAAGGTAAGTATTATATTTTATTAATTCGTAAATTATTATGTTTGCTTTCAACATAACTACGATAACGTTTCTCACAGGTTGCAAGTCTACAACATAGCAAAATCAAGATTCCTACGATTTAATTTTCTCTGTCAATGCCAACAACATAACAAATTCAACATTTCCACATTGAGATTTTTAGGCACTATGCTTGCGAAAACTTAATTTAGATTGTTTTCTTAACATTACTTTAATTTATTATTACTAGCCAGATTTGTTAGGATATAAATAGAAAAGTACGCAACAAATAAACATTAAAAAAATGTAATATGAAACTGCCATTTTGCTTCAAGTAAACACATTTTCAATTTAGATTTATGTATGTTCCAAGTTTCGTGCATACTAACTATATAAACTATATTAACTGTAAATTCTTGACCATAAACTAACCGTTTAATTTTTTTTTAATATAATAGGCCTGTGACAAAGTTGTGTTTATTTTTGTTTTAAATTAAATTAGACTGTTAAACTTATAATTTGAAATTTTATAGGCCTGTGACAAAGTTGTTTACAAAATCTGCCCGTGGCTGAGTGTAATTTTGTAATGCCCGCCCGATACAAATATCTTGTACTAATTCCCAGGATGCTCGCAATCTTTCTCCCTTTCCCCTTTTTCCTCCCCTACTCTCTGTGGACATGTGATCATGTGTAGTCACTATATATGGCGATGTTTTGTTTGTATCGGTACTTTTTGTACCAATGGCTTGGCACGAGGTGAGCGACACATTTTAAGCTAGGGCTTAGCATAATTTTTTCAAAATTCTCTTTTGGCTAAATTATGGAATCTTTTCAAAATTATTAATTTAGACTTATAATTTTAAATCACTGTAATAGGATGGGGATGTTTTCCTTTATTAGTGGTCTAAAGTGTAGCCACCTTTCAATTACAATTTTGTCTATTGGCGAAACAAAATTTTTTTCCTTTGGTCTTTAAAGTAACTTCTGTTTCGCTGCTTGGCGACTAGCATTTCATTGCACTCTCACGTCGGCTATGGCCATCTTGCTGATGGGTAGTTGACGTCGTTAACCAAGTAAATAATTGTTTGGTAAAATTAACTAAATAGCTCGAGAGGGCAGAGCACTTAAAAATTTAGTATTGTGCTTTATAACTTTAATTACATTAGAATATTATATTTTGTTGTCATGAGATATCACCAAAAAAAATTACAAGATGGCAGAGCTTTTAGTATTTGATTATGTTTTACAATCTTTGAAACTTTATTTATTTTATAGTACATATTGTTGCCACAAGATGGCGAAGCTCTTAAAGATTAATATTTTCTTTTTATAATCTTTGAAACCTTACTAAGGTAAAAATTGCTATCACCAGGTGGCAGGGAAATTTAAGATTTGGGTTACATCGAAACTTAATTTTTGGGAAGTACTTTTTTTGTTAACTTTTCCTCCTGAAAGCCGAGGCGAGTCTATAGTCACTATGTACATATTGTTATTGTTTAAAATTAGTTCATTGTTTCCTGGATAAAACCATTGTTCTCTTATGATTCCTTGACAATTATTCTCTAAAAAGGGGGGGGGGGGGCTACAGGATAAGTC
>CABFWB010002148.1:39781-50283 GCA_902151455.1 Timema bartmani
AGGGGGGGCTACATGATAAGTATAGGCTTTTTAATTTATATATCGACATTAATTTTACTTATAATTGATTTGATAACTTAACAAATTGATTAAATTAATATCATATTTCACATTAATAAAGTAATAGAGCTCTTAAACTACTTTTAACAGGTAAAACTAATTCAGTATTGTAATTCATTTTGAATTGCAACACCAATACAAGGCAATGAAAATAAAAATAGCTAAATAGATTACCAAATAATTGAATAATCTTTATGTTTATTATGTTTACATATTTCATTTCTAAAATAATAATTTTAATTAAACTAAAAATCGAACATTGAGAATACATTTTAATTGTTTTCGAACCTAAGATATTTAAAATGTCTACTACAAAACTAGCATTATTTACTCTTTAGTTATACAATTATGTTGAGTAACCTGTCTAAAATCAATGTTGATCAACATAGCAGCAATAAATACTTTACCATACTTGTGATATTTTAATTAAAAAAAAAGGCCTTTACTATTTCATATTGTCTACTAGAAATATTGTTTTAACCATCTTATTTTTCATTTAAAAATATGAAATATGAATATCAACTTTTATAGGCATTAAAAATTGGATTGAAATAAATTTCATGATAAGAAAACTTATAGTGAGAGTCCATGCAAGGTGCATGCACAACTTCATATGGAAAAATGAAATTGGAACAAGAAAAGTGATCATAATAACTATAATAATTGTGTGAGAAGTCCACTCTTTTAATTTGAAGTGAAGTCAAATTGAATATATACGTATATAATATTCAGAAAGCAAAATTAAAGTTTTAATATCGCATAAAAAATAGTTTGATATTGAAATATATACTGTGCAAATTTATATAGTTACACTAAAATATTAAAATAGAAGTATTTATAGCAAAAATGTATGTGATGCTTCAAAATTGCCCAAATAATGTTTTTCCCAAGCAAATTCAAAGCTGACAAATATTCAATTAAAGTTGAAGCTTTCAAACTCTCCACCCCACTAAACCATAATATTCTGCCCATATAGGGCCTTATTAAACATAGTTTAAGATGACACATGACTGCCATTCTATTTCAGACAATGTTGGCCTGGGCACAGTTGGCAATTCTGGCGTCAGATGAACCAGAGGACAAGATTATGGATAACGTTGCGAAGATTCAAGAAGAGATGCAGCTTGTGCTTCACCACGAGGATTTACCAGAGGATGTCCTCATAGCCAACGCTTTAGATGTGGAGAAACTCCGTGTCATGTCCCCATCAGATCTTATCAAGGTGTGTTGATGAATAAGGAGTATTTTGTTGTTAGTAGAGATGTTTGACTCCTCAAATCTTAGTGATATTTGATATTCAAAAATTCAATAAAATATCTGATTTGAAATCAAAATAAAATATATAATATATTTAAAACTTTTGATTAAAATTTGTTTTAAATCTCTTTAATTATTGATGGCTTAGCCTATCATAATACAGCCTAATCTAGTGGTAAAAAATCCTGGCTACAAATCCAGAGGTCTAGGGTTCGATCCTCGGCGCTTCCAGAAATTTTCTGTGAAACATTGAGTCAGGAACAGGGTCAAACTCTTTCTAGTGAGGACAAATGAATAACTATTTAATTAAATAAGTAGAAGCTCCAGTCTAGAAAACAGATTAAGAGCCATGGATATTTTTTTTAGCCTATCATCTATTGAACAAACATAACAACCAGACCATTAATTTAACAACTAACTGGATGTATGAATGTTATAACAAAAATGATTGTTACCAAGTATTATAAATTTAGTATGGCAACTTAAGAATTAAAAAAAACTCCATACTGTGAGTTAGACTGACCAAGCTGCTGTCGCCGTTAGTTGTGGATAGAGGGTGTCATGTGGTCAGAACAATGAGCCCTTCGGCCATTAATCTTAGTTTCGGGTCAGTCCATGTCAAAATCAACCATTGGAAAAATAGTTTTAGGATTTGATATCATGGATATTGTTCTTTTTTGGTATGTTTGTAACTCACCGCAAAATGAACCTAAATTATTACTTTTTTATTTTTGGGACCACCCATTTTGGAACTTTTGATTTTTTTAAGCATCATAATCTTAAAAATCATTGGCCCATTATAACTTTAAAAGCCATTTTCTTGGGATCTATGAGAGCTACAGACCTGTGCAAGGTGTCGTTTTAAATCTTATTAGAGGAGCTTTCATTTGATATTTAATATCATATATTTTGGAAAAAATATTAACTAAGCATATTTTCAAAATTTCAATTTGATAACAAAAACACTAAATTTTTTAAAAATCTGGAGAAAAAAAATCACACTTGCTTGTACATGGTTTCTGAACATATGGTCCAAACTTCAAAGTGGTATCCTTTTGGCAACATGAAAAACTTTTATATTCTTCATAGGCTTTGCACAGCCTTAAACCAGTCTTTTTAGGTTTGTTTTGTTTTTATTTAAACTCGAATACATACCTACATGAAAGATCCTTCAGTTTCTTGGCTAATATATTAGATGCCTTTTCCATCTGCTTTTTAGTTAGTTAATAGGTTCTTCCTATTACAGTTTTTGGGTCCACATTGCAAAGTACAAAGTTTACTGATACAATAAATACATCTGGTCTACTAGGGTATGAGAATGAGGTTGCGGGTCCATATAGTTGCAGAAAAGAGATTGCTACTAACATTCTACTTCATCAATTGATAATACACATGCTGTCCACCTAGAGTTATTGTAAGCACATGCCACAAAACCAATTATTTGTTCAAGTGAAATATCATCTATTTCTGCGCAGACTATTACACAATGTAAATAGTTTTTTTCAGAGGCTGAAAACACTCTAGTTTCTACTTTTTCTGCAGACACGGAGAAAAGCATGACATTTCAGTGTTCCTGTTACAGCTTCAGCTTCATCAAATCACTTTTCTAATATTTTCTCTTCCTCTAGATACTCATCATTAGTTACATAGAAAAAAGTTATTGCAGTGATATTCTTCCTTCCCCACCCAAACAGATGTTTAGGCATTACAATTTGGTTTGACAGGGGGTTTTGAAGACTAGCTTTTGCTACAAGCCTTTTAACAGTGCCACCACCATCACATACTCCTTTGCCACACACAGTGGCATAAAAATGCCACTCTGCAAGGATGCCATGAAAATCAGTACTGTGGTTGTGCAGATTTGAAAAGTTTTTTCTATTTTTGTATTGGATGGTAGACCCGTCAAAAAAATAGAAAATTTTGGTAAAGTTTGAAAGCATGTCCTCTTTCATAAAATGGAGAAGTTTCCTTTGAAATGCATGCACTAAAATTGTATCATGTTTTAAACATTCTGAAATGAAAACAAAACTCTTGTTCCTTGCTTCACCATTTTCCTTGGAGTAAACAACAAATGGGTGAACAGTGCCCATAGAGTTACTCCAATGAAAAGATTGTGTCTCATCTTGCAAAACAAAACAAAAATATGCCTTGCCTTGCCTTGCAAAACAAAACAAAAATATGCCTTGCCTTGCCTTGCAAAACAAAGGAATAGTTTTCTGCAAAGTCACATGTCACTACAGCTTCATTTGAACTCATTGTACTTTTTTTTATCTGAAAAACCCGCCTCGGTGGCGTAGTTAGCTAACACGCTAGTCGTGTTGAGCTCGACTGCCGAGGACGGGGAGATCGAGGTTCGAATCTCGGTCGGGTGAACTGGGGGTGGTTTTCCCTAAATGGTTTTCCACTCTCCCTCCACGCAAATGCGGGTTCACTTCCTCTATATTCAACCTTCCAAATTCCTAACCCGTTAGCGTAATTAGTACTTAAGCGTATAACCCGAAAGGGTAGTAAGACGCGGTGCTAAATAAATTTAAAAAAAAATTTATCTGAAAAAACTGCAGATTGCAGCTTGGCAATAAAATCGTGTATTTTCAAAGTTTTTAACCGACGTGAAAACTCCTCAATGAAATCCTGTGTAGATTTACCAAAAGTTTCAAAAGTACAACAGAGACCAACTGCTTGTAGATTATATTTTATATAATTTCTTCCAGACTATTCAGTAAAGCTTCCTTGAAATTATTTATGTTGGGACATGTATCACACTCATCTAAGTAACAGATCTGACCTGGAGGGTCACATCATTTTTGCCAAACAGTCTTTGGATGTTTTTAAGGTTTCTCATCTCCTTGCAGAATCACTTTGTTTAAATTTGATCCAGCAATCTTTAGTTTCACATTCTGGGTCTGGATTCACTAACGGGAGCAAATAGTTGCGCTGACGCAAGTTTGAAAGATGTGCCCAAATCCCTATTCACTAAAAGAAGCAGGCGCAATTTGAGAGCAAAGTTGCTCCTTTTATACTGCCACCACTCAAGAGTAGGCGCAACTATTAAAATCATGATTGTCACTTCAATAAATTTAAATGGCGGCATATTATTGCTATGACTTAAAATAAAATAATTAGTTAACTGTAGTCCAATTAATAATAAAGAAATTAAAGTAACATATGTCTGTCGAGCACAAAATTTGTTTCAATTTAGATAGTGGTAACATCGTAATTACATACCTTTTATTGTTGAAATTTTATATTCAAACAATGCTATGGCATTTCTTGCATAAGGTCTATTACAAAACAAAACGTCAAACAAAATCAGGAAATGTGTAATCTTTGTCTAGATCCAAAGAGGTTTGTATTCCTCAAAGTCCAAAGACATCTCATCACTAAATATGGTGGTTAGTATAGCTTTAAAATAAGTTATAAAGTTTCTATAAAGGTTTTATTAATGGAACTTAAGCTTTAAACCAATAATATTAATAAATACTAAATAATGAACTAATATTGTTTTTGTAAAGCACCCAGAAAGAGGCCGATACTAATTTTATTGCTAGTTTACGAGCAAAATATTTGGAAATATTTGTATTTGCTGTCACTTTCATTAGAGATTTAAAATAAAGTAGCCTTGACTTTGAAAGTAAATTCTTCACAAGGATTGGTCAAAAAGAGCGAAATTGATGACGATTTATGATTACATCACCATAATCTTTCCACCAGTTTGCGCCTTGTTTAGTGATACGGAAATGGAGCAAGGCGTATCTTGGGGAGTATCTTGGGTGCAAAGTTGCGCCATTTCTAGACTTGCGCCGGAATTTAAAGTTTTACATGTTGTCAAAAAGATACCACCTTGAAATTTGGACCACATGTTCAGAAACAATGTACAAGCAAATGTGATTTTTTTCAAATTTTTAAAAAATCTAGTTTTTTTTAACTATCAAATTGAAATTTTGAAAATATTCTTAATTTTTCATTTAATCTATCATGTTAGATACCAAATGAAAGCTCCTCTAATAAGTTTTAAAACGACGCCTTGCACAGGTCTGTAGCCTTCATAGATCCCAAGAAATTGGCTTTTAAAGTTATCATGGGCCAATGATTTTTGAATTTTTGATACTTAAAAATAATAAAAAAATAAAAAATGGTTGGTCCGAAAAAAATGTATATTCATTTTATGGTGAGTTACAAACATATCAAAAAAGAACAATACCCATGATATCAAGGTTTTGTGTATTGGTTGATTTGACATGGACTTACCATTTCCTAAAAAGAACAATACCCATGATATCAAGGTTTTGTGTATTGGTTGATTTGACATGGACTTACCATTTCCTAAAAAGAACAATACCCATGATATCAAGGTTTTGTGTATTGGTTGATTTGACATGGACTTACCATTTCCTGCTGCCTTATCTGAGTGGCTCCTTATTTGTCCTCACAACAATGAGATTGACCCTGTTCCACACCCACTGATTCACATATACATTTTGGATGTCCCAGGGATCAAACCCATGACCTCTCTATCTGTAGCCAGGAACTTAACTTAGGAATTAATGTAAACAAAATCTGAATCAAAAGAAGAAAAAAATCATACCAATGTGGGAAAGAACCTTTTGTGGTAACAATATTTTCTAAAATTCAAACATGATATTCACTGTACAGAATTAATTGTTAAAATGAATATTTGTATTTGAGATTTGAATCTGAAATAATTTACTGTAGATCTGACCTCTAGTTCTTACCTATGTACGAGTTAAAATACTAATAACTTAAAATCAAACTTTCCAAACATTTATTGTAATAGTTGGAATATAAATATGTGTTTCATGGTGACTACAAGCAAGAAAAACGAGGGGAAATCAGGAAGTTTTTTGGTCATGTAAATCAAATGACAGAGAACCTAAAATAATTAATATTTCATTTATTACTGGATAGATGACTTGTAAAAATGTTGTTGTTTAGTAGATGCTAGGATTAAATATAATATTTGATCAATGTAGTAGACAAAAAACTTGTCATTCACCAATGAAAACTGGGGAAATGTTGTCTGGAGAACTATAAGTTATGTAGCCACCCAATTTGTTCATGTAAATATTGTTTACTATTCTAAACGTTCGAGGTCAGTAAATCCCAACAAAGTGTGCACGAGATTCATATTATTTCAATCATCACTAATATTTTGTTTAATTCTCTAGCTGAACATTTGTGATGATAACCAATCTGCGAATGAATATGACTTTAAGAAGGCCTTAGATCTTCTCAAATATGTACCAGATGATCTGGATCGAACCGAACTCGGGTAAGCTGTTACTTAACTATTAATTAGTATTATTATGAAACATTTAAGGAGGATAAAAAAGGACAAGCCTTCCACACAAACCAAAAACTGCAGGTTAAGAGAATTATTAACATAAAATAGTATGTTCTCATACTATCCTTTCATGTTTATCTTATATCCAAATGTAGGGTGCATTTTTGGTCTTATCTTTACTTTCTTTCAACCCCTCGGGTAGAGAAAGTATTGTTATTGTCATAAAATTGGACTCTAGATTTTAATAAATGTTGACGTTTCATGACCACCTGAAAACAAAAAAGTGGTTTTCACAATTCTGTTTGTCTGTATCTAAGCCTAGAGCCAAAACCCTTTTACTGATCAGGCTAAAACTTGATATTTTCTGTTAGTTAAATATTGAAAATAGAATAGAAAGGGAAGTCCAACAAACCAGAAAATTGTAAGCCTGTAGTTTTCCAATAAGTGTGTAGCATTATTTTAATGTTCACTTAGTTGACATATTATGTTAGAGATAAACTCAAGTTCTAAAATTTAGTAAATTAATGTTTTTATTTCTAGGCATCAAATCTGGTGTAAATCAATCCTGCGGGATGATTGGACAAATGCAGATGTTAACTCTCCCATTGATACTGTACAAAAAACAATTTTCTTCAAAATCGTGGATTTGATTGGAGTCATGGGTAAGCTACCACATTATATTCGGGTAATTTTGTTATATTGTGTTAGTTTGTGTCTATTTTTGTTTTCTGTGCCCTATTTAGCAAATAACATAGAACAGACAATACAGCAGATGATAAGGGTGTGCGAACTTCTTTTTTTATTCCAAGCAAATTTGAATTGAATTTATTAACTATTTCCAAAGCTCAATCGAAGTTCCAAAAATATTTTTTTAAATGATTAATGCTGGAAATAATAGATACTGTGATTATTTATAAAACTTAAGGCTCTTGATATTCTGTATGTAGGAATTATAGGTTATATAAAGGACTGCAAGATACTTCTAAGGAATATATGAGAGGAGCAGAAAACAGAGAGGGAAAGGATAGGAATGTAAGCAAATTAAGGAAGAAGAAAGATGGAAGAACAGAAGAATATGGAGGCATTTTACTAAACTGACTTCGGCCACAGGCTGGAAACAGATGATGGATGATATGTGAAAGGAAAGCACTCAAGTTAATAGAATAGCTATCTGTCCGTCCGCAACTAGCAGTTTACACACATGTTCCTCTAAGGGTGTGCGAAGGCCACTTTTTAAATGCCAACCAAAGCCTGAAACTTGCAAAAAAATGGCAAAGTCGAAGCTACCTAGGATTTTTGTTGTCACTTAACGCAATTTTTAATTTTTTAACTAATTATTTTTCTAGATCTTGTCAGTAACATGGACCAGGAAAATTTCCTTATTTGTCACCTAAGTCTTATATTAATAATTAATGCACACAGGCTTACTCATAGCTTAGTAAATTATCAATAAAGTTCTAAATTTTACTTACATCCTGGAGCTTATGATATTATTTTGCAAACTTTACATATGCATGTCTTTTTATCTGCATTTCTCTGATAATAACTATAAATTAAATTATGTTTTAGTTTCCCACTTTCCGTATCAGCCATTTTGAATAATTAAGAAAATGCTAAGAAGCTATGAAAAACTTCTATGTCAAAATGCACTTGTAATTTGTCACATATAATTCCAAAAAGATAGCATATTAAAGACTAAACATTAGATGCAAGCTGGGATGATGGCACAAATAAAGCGCTTTCTCTACTTCATACCAGTAACCATGGTGTTATTATTTTCTTTATAGGTATTTTTATTTTTTACAAAATTATGTTGGCTATAGTGAATATAATGTATTAACCTTTACTTACCCGCTTTTGATCCATGCTTACGTTGTGGTAGTTAAATTACTAGTCGGTGTTAAAATTCTGTTTAGTAACGGTTTAAAAATTATCATATATTGTAATATTTAATAAGATAAAATAAAATATTTTGATTATTTATCAAAGTTTTATCCTTCCTTCGAAATTTTTCAAATGTGCGAAGGTTATTGTAGAAGTCAAAGCCGAAGGAAATTTGATCTTTGAATTCGACTTCATCTTTTCGAAGCTTCACACACCATTATTGTCCTCTTGTATTAATATTGAGTGGCCATTGTTCAGGAAAACTGGGAATTATCTTTGAATTTTGTACTTCGGGAAAAGTGCTTGGATTTTGCCATAATATGTCAGAAATTAAAAGACAAGGACCACTCTAAATAGCTTCTAGCTGTATAAAATTTTTAAAAAAATCCTAAGCGAAGACCACTCAAAACATTATGGAAAAGAGTATAATTTTCAACTTGTTTCCCTTAATTGGGACATTTCAAAATAAATTCAAGGGGCTTTCAATTTTAAAATATTTTCCAGGGTCGAGTCTCTGAACTCTGCTTTGACTTGGGGAACAGTTTTTTTTAACTCTTTTTAATCATCCCCCTACACAAATAAAGTTCCGCCGTCATTGGGCGTGGCAAATTTTTATACATATCACTAAGGAGTTGATTCTTAAGCACCAAAAACTAGGGGTATGTGAAATCCACTTTAATCAATTCAAACCAAACTCAAATCAGATATATGAGATATTCTCGAAGCCGAATCAAAGTTTGAATATTTTTTGTTAGTTGTTTTATGGTGGAAAAAATACTATATTGTGGTATACATAACTTTGTCCACTAAAATGACTTGAAACTGTTTTATTGTACAATTGTTTGCGATATTTCGTTTTAATATGATAAATTATAAAATGAAGCTATTATCACAACTTACAAGTCTATTACTTCATTATTTTTTCATATGAATATTAATTTTCAGTGTATACAACAGCTGATAATGAGATTAACTAACCATATATTGAGTATTTTAGCGCTCAATCTTTTGATTGGCAAAACTTCACAATTATTGTCGAAGCTGGAATTTTTTTCGAAGCAAATTTGAAGCTGACATTTATTTGAAGTTTCAAAGCTTCGCACACCTCTAGCAACAATTTTTAGAATAGGCAGGCAAATTGGCACTAAAAATATGGGATGTAGGCACCAGGATAGGCACATAAGGTTAGACAAAAGGCACACATTATGTAATGTAAAATTGATTTTACTACATACTATTTTACTACTTACAGTCATTTCACATTGCTCTTTTTTTATCAGGCCACGTTTCACTACTTGTTCAAGCTGTATGCTTATGTTGTACTAATTATACTAATATATTAGAGGTTACAAAGATGGAATTTAGAGGAAGTGTATCTGCACTTGCATAGAGGGAGAGGGGAAAAAAACCATTTAGTAAAAAACACCTTGAGTACACCGGACCAAGATTCAAATCTTGATCTCCTTTCATCAGCAGTCCATTATACTGTGGGTGTGATGCCTTAGCCCACCACTGAAGTGGGTTATATTTTATATAATTTGAAAGGCTGAGTTCTACTTCACACAATGTCAAGGGACAAAATTTCAAATTTGCCGTTTTCAAAAAAGTTGAACTTTCCTCCTGCAACAGCATGCTCTTTCCTCCTGCAACAGCATGCTCTTTCCTCCTGCAACAGCATGCTCTTTCCTCCCAAAACGTTCACCACTGCTCCCATTGTCCTCCACCCAATTAATGTTTATTGGAAGGGATTTAACAAGTGTTGATTTCCAAACCTACTCCAAATAAGTATGCCGCACCTTAGAATTTCTAAGAAAGTGGACTCTTTCTTTCAGCAGAAAATAGGCAAAAACCAACAGTATAGGCAACATATTGTACTCATAAATAACATGAAATGTGTGTGTTTTTATATATATATCAACTGCCTATATTTTATGATCAAGGAAAATAAAAAGCAAATAGGTAAAATCCAGTGGCGCAGGAACGTTTTTATTTGGGGGAG
>CABFWB010002148.1:53339-81656 GCA_902151455.1 Timema bartmani
TCAGGTGATTTAGTCTACATTGCCTCATCGTGGAGCGAAGATAGTTTTTAATGCATCCAAGCATTGAAAAACTTCTTTCCCCAGTAGCTGATGTAGCTGGTATAACTATCAGAGTTTTCAAAAGCTCTTCAGTGTATGCTCCAAGCACATTTTACTTTTAATATTTTAACATAGTGTGAACATTGTATCTTGCCTCAATAAGATGTTTACATTATCTAAAAGTTTTAATATATTATTTTGGGGGGTAAAAATGATACTTTTTACCCCCCTCAATTTTTTGGGGGGGTAAAATTTACCCCTGTACCCCCTAGTTCCTGCGCCACTGGTAAAATCTGGTCCCTACACATCACTCTTTAACTTGTCTATTCTCTGCTAATGGTTGAGCTCACATCACAGGTGGAATAGTGACTTTTTGATTCCAACATTAAAGAAGTGTGATAAAAGAGTTTTGAGTAATTTTGTAGATATACCATGAATTATCTATTTTGAGGGGTATGGAAGGGGTGCTATCTATGGTGGCTTGGGGCAAAGTCTCTTGACTGGAGATGGTTAAAATTTAATTTTTTGACAAAGACCATTTTGAAGTAATTTAAGGGGTTTCAAGACAAAATGTAGGTTGTAGGTGGTATGAATGAATTGTGTAAGAGTCCAATAGTCTATTAATCCAGGCAGTGAGTAGAAATAGTTAGAGTTGTTTTGCCACTTAAAGAACCTTTTCTTAAAGCTAAAATAGTTAAGTTTATGTGTTTATATGGCCACTTATATTTTCTGGAGATTTTTTTTTCAGGATGGTGTCCTTTTTGAAGCTGGTAGATAAATATCGCAAACTTTTATCAAACTCAAATTAAAACTTTTAGAAAAATATTGCATATAAACTTTCATATAAATTTAATAAACTAGCATCTATAAGTAGAAGAAATTTAGTTTATTATTGCTTATGATATAACTGTTGGTTTATATGCATAATATTATGAGTACTACTGATTTATCAATATAGCTCTACAAGAAAAACCTCTTTTCGCTTAATTAGGTAATTGTATTATATTTGGAAGAAGGTATAGAAAAGATGGATAGATACACATAAAAGGAACAAACACAATATGGCATTTATAGTGAAAATAGGAACACAATTTACACTTAACATTGCTGCCATTAGACAGAGAGGTAACAACTGCCACTTGAAGAAAATCCATCGCTACTGCCCACTCCCCTGACCTAGGTTTCATCGTATTGGAACTCATCAGGAGGAAATATGAAACTCACAACACAACTTTCTAAAAGAGGAACCCAACAAAAGGGAGGAAAAGGAAATTTGTAAAGAATGATAGAACACTTACATAGGAACATGTAAAAGAAATAACACAAAGGACAAACACAGGAAATGGACATTGGTTGTGAATATATAATATTTTGTAGCGTGTTTTACTATTTACAAATTATATATATATTTACACATGAGTACAAACATGGGTACAACTGTTATACATCAATATATACACGTACGATACTTGGCTACCGTGTCCACGACTCCAGTTTGAATACAACCAGTCCCAAGCTCACTCACAGTAAGACTGCTTTTCTACCCGGCTATTTGCACCTGTGCGCCCCCAACCCCTCTTTCCACATTCCAATTACAGAGGTGGGTACGCTCACTACACTTGCAAAATGGTCACTACAGCTATACTCTACAATATATTTATAAAGAAAACCTCTTTTTGCTTTATGAGATAACTTTATTATATTTGGAAGAAGCTATAGGAAAATGCAATAGAAACATAAAAAGGAACAAACAAAATATGGCTTTTACAATGAAAAGAAGAACACAGTGTACACTTTACATTGCTGCCATTGGACCATGAGATAATGGCTGCCTCTTAAAGAAAATCAATTGTCACCGGTCAATCCTTCGACATAGGTTTCATCTTATTGGAAATTATCAAGAAGGGGTGTGAAACAATTTTCTTCAACTTTCTTCCTTATTGCCAGACATTTCTCACTCACTTGTTGTAATGCAAATATCTGGTCCATTCAACCTCTACTTAGCATGAAACCACATTGCACACCCCAAATCTTGTCTGCAGTTTTTTCATGCATCCTTTCATTACTAATACTCTCCCAAAACTTTTCCGAATATTCGACAAACTAATTTCCCTATAATTCTTACATTTACTCTTACTGCCTTTGCCTTTGTACAAAGGAACATTGATAGCATTCTTCTAGTCATTAGAAACATTCAAGATCCCTGCACACACATAGAACTCACACAATCTGGCAAGTAGAACAATACATCCACACTTAAATCATTTCACTGATCCCATCCAACCCACTTCAGTGGCGTGGTTAGCTAACGCACTAGTTTTGTGTTGAGCTAGACTGCCGAGGACAAGGAGATTGAGATTCGAACCTCAGTCGGGTGAACTTTTTTTTCCTAAATGGTTTTCCACTCATCCTCCACACAAATGTGGGCTCACTTCCTCTAAATTCAACCTTCCTGATTCCTAATTCATTAGTGTAATTAGTATTTAAGTGTATAACCCGAATGGTAGTAGGACGCGGTGCTAAGATATTAAAATATTGATCCCATTTATGCTCCCAGCATTGACATTCTTTAACACTTTCATAGCTTTTAACACCCCAGTTTCATTAATTCTTTAACTGATAACATTTTCCTATTTTCAGCTAAGTTAGCTATGTTTTCACAATACAATTGCTCAAAATACTCCCTCCATCACTCTCTTATATTGCTCTCATCCCAGATCATCTCACCATGTTCATTCTGAATGCCACAGGTCTTTTATTGCACTCCTTCTCTTTACAGACTTCCAGAACAGCTTATTTCCTTCAAAATCATTCTGTATTCTTTCTCCTTCTTTGAGTATCATTTGCTCCTTACTCTCCTTTACTACTTTCTTTGCCTTAATCATTTATCTTTGTATATGTCCCACATACTCTTACCTTCTTTTTCATTCTTCACAGCAATCATTTGTTTGTACACTTCTTTCTTTTTTCTCACGGCTTCTTTCACCTGTTCATTCCACCATGCATCTCTTTTTAACTTTTCCACCATCTCAGATTCATATTCAACTACGGCCTCTTTTATTCTGTTCCAAGTATTTTTGATATCATTGCATTTAGTTTGACATGCTATTGTAGAGTTAATTTTTCGTCCAGCAAACTTTCTTATTGCACTCTCACACTTTTATTATGCAATTTTTCCACTTTCACTCTTAATTCCTTAATACTCTTGCGTTGCTTCACAAAATTCCTACCTTATTCAACTACTTAGATAACTAGGACGTGATCCGTTCCACATTCAGTTCCACTCACAGGCCTTGTATTCTTTAATAAACTTCTAAGTCTCTCATCATACACCGCAAAATCAATCATCGTTCTCAAATTGCCCCTATGCCAAGTATACACGAGAATATTTCTATGCTTAAACCATGTGCTTGACATAAATAAAGCTTTTTACAAACAAAGACTCACTAACTCATTACCGGTCTCGTTTATCCTGTCATAATAGCTTCCTTACACACTCTCTGTGTATTCTCTCTTTGGGTACCAATCCATTCATATTTCCTAACAAGATAATTCTTTCATACGGTTCATATGTATTCAAGACTTCATTGAACTCGTTCCAAAACTTTACTATAATATTATTGTCTTCACTCTCCACTGGACCATAACCAGCAGCCAACATAATTCTACTAATATTTATTTTCATACATATCCATAGATGTCTAAGGGTGGTATGCAAGAACATTAGTAAATGCGTAGTGGATCGATAGTATAGTCTCGAGAACCCTATCGCTCCACCTTTTAGGCTATGATGAAGTAAGCAAACCCACGCTAGTGTCCACTTAGCATCCACATGGTTGACTTCTTGCAGACGGCCCTAGGTGACATTCACTCGTATTTTTGCACGAACAGCTTAGCTGTTGGGCTTGGGATTAAACCTTCTCCTTCACTTCCCCTTACCCATTCATCCACACTTGACCACTGTGCCAGGCTTCCATCACTCGTCATCAAAGCATCTTTCTTCTAACAGTTCATTCCCTTTACCTCACACTTCTCTCGCATTCCACGTTCCAATAGTTAATATTCTCACCAGCTTGTCGATAGATGGGCCCTGCAATTTTAACTTCTTCAGCTGCCCATCATAGATTTGGTCATCCGATGCTAATATTTTCCCGTATATTTTAGTAATTAGTTTAGAGTATACCAGCTTACTAGCCTTGATCGTACCCACCCACACCCATGAGGGTATTGAGTATTCGCTGCTTATGGTAAGAATGCTGTATCGATCGGTGTCGGCACATTTTAACAGGTATACCACAAGTACAAGCGTTGCTCAGTCTTAACCTGAGCACGCTTGCATTGTCCTACAAACCAGGAACCCTACTATAGAGACTGCCTTGCCGGCCATTATGATGTTGCTCGTGTCACTACAACTAGGATGTAAGGCGGTGTATCGACACATAATTATTAGTTAGGATCTAATCGGACCCATGGTATTTTGATCGATGCACCTGGCTATGAACCTAGGTATCCCGGGTTCGCTAAAAGCACCTATGTTTGACCTGTAACTATGACAAGAAAATTTTAAGTGAATATAAGAAAAGATGCAACTCTTCAAACTAGAACAAACTCACATCTGTCAACAAAGGTGCGGCTGCTTCATAAAACTGGCAATTTAAATTAGAAGCAGTTAATAATTCAAAGAAAACATTCCAAACATAACTCTAATCAAGCCTGATGGCTGTTAGACTTTTACCTACAAAGCTTATAAAAATAATAATGGTGTACAATACCTAACTCTAGAAAGTCCTAGTTTAAGGAGTTACAAGATTGATAGTTAAAAGAGCTAGCTAGCATGAGTTAACTCCATGGTGAGTAACAAAACACAAAGACTAAGCTCCTAGAAGAGGAACTATCAGCTTACAAATAGTAAATGGTGAGTTACCAGGGATCTAGACTGTTAAGATACTATGGCCGGTCTATTCCTTATTAGTACTGCCTGGACATTCAATAGTATATTTATACTTCCACCCAATCTAGGGCACACTATAACTAGTGCAAACAATAAAACAATAAACATATTAATTAATATAAATGGAGCCTGCAGGCCACCACTATGGACTAGTAGCGCTCCCACAGGTTGCGCACAGTAAAAAGGTACACTATTAGTAATATTAGAGATGGTATGAGTCACAGACCTAATTAGGTCATTGAACAAAGCGTTAGATTTGATGCCGACGTATGGCCTTACATTTTAGGGTGTCAAGACATTTCCCTAGAATGTAACACTATGTCTTATGGACCTAGATAAATAAAGTATAAAGCCCATCATTGAAAACTATGCCTTATGGGCATAGAAAAACAAGTCAGAAACTCTGACATACAAAACTATGTCATATGGACATAGTAAAAAAGAGAACTAAGACTCTAATGAATATTACTACACCCTAATACTCATTGTCTCAGACGTGGCTTCATCTGCAGCGAGGAGGAGAGACCGATGCCTCACACATCATAATCACCAGTTGCTTTGTCCGCCGATGTAGGTTTACGTCCAAGTGGTTCCTCTGACGAATCATTACAATAGAATATAAAAAGTGAAGCGAGGGATGGCTGTTTTATACAAAATAGACTGACGTATTCGGAAAGAGACTTTTACAAGGGAAGAAGGGGGTGGTAATTTTCTAAAAATGTGACATAGTCACAACCATACGTGAAGGAAATGGGTACACTCACCAAAACCTGCCCTTGTTGACGTGATACGACGGGACTCCAACTCCCAAGAAACACTTTCCAGCCCGGACACCATTGAACTAAGCCAGCGTTGCTGCCTTGCCGCTCGTCTGGCCAGCCAACACCCTCTCTCTCTCTTGCTCCAAACAAGTGAATCTCGCCGAGCATGCGCGGTGCGCATTTTGGACAGTCTTCTCAAATGTGTTCCACGCATGGCTATTGTTCCTTGGGCTTCTGGATGATTCTAGATGCACCCCCCCCCCCCTTGTGCGCTCTGAGAGCACCTAACCAGCGTGTGTATATAATGGACAGAGTCTAGTGAATGACAACGCATTTTGCACTAAGGACTTTAGGAGGTAAGAGCCTTACTATTACGTAGGCTCGCTTTACTATTTCAAAATTCCCGTTTGGCTATAACTATGTATGTTTCAAAATTATACGTCTCGGACTAATATTACCTTTCATGTATATTCTTTGGCTCAGCGATTTATCGCGATTATTTATTTTGCCGATACGGCTTTATCAACTTAGAGGGGACCGCTCTGGTTACCCTGGATCATATGTTGCCCGCTTCACGGGAAGTAGGTCGGATTGTTACATCTTGTAAATTACTTAGGCTAGTAAACTTAGGGGGCGCGAGCCAGTTAGGGCTAGCAATCTTGTATAACGAGATTGTTGTTAAAGTTAGATTATTCTATATTGTTATTTCTTGTAAATGTTTATGTTAGTTAGCCAAGGGGCCGCGAGCCAGCTAGGGCTACCTATTTTTGTATCAAGATTGTTATTAATGTTAGAGTATATTATATGGTTATTTCTTGTAGATGCCAATGCTAGTCAACTTAGGGGCCGCGAGCCAGTTAGGGCTGCTAGTTTGTATAGCTGCATATTTCCAAAGATTGTAATATGTTAGTATTGTCTTACTATAAACATTTCGTGGCTATTACCCGGAGCCCGGGGACCGTTTGGGTCCATGAATCTTGTGTAGGGAAAACATTATTATGGTGAGGGCACCTGGACATTACGTCCTCAGTATTTTCCATGATTGTTTACAAAGGGGCTGCTCGCCTTTAAAATTAAATGTTTGTATGTGGCTTAACCACGGCACTATTATTTACTTGTGCCCCTCTCCCTCAATGAGGTATATTGTACTTTTGAATAATAAATATTTATAACTCTCTTGTACCTGCAACTGTGTGTTATTTCTACTATAGAAGTGGGGGCAGGTTACAAAAATGAGTGAAGTGACAACTAGCGCTAGCACCCGGCCGCTGAGTACACCACAAGAAAGCCCGTCCTCACTTCTTCAACGTCTGACCCAGGTCCAAGATGTTTGTTTGTTGTAGCTCATCTAAGTCGTGTTGAACGGTCAGCTGGGGCATTTTCCTCAAATACGGGCTTTTCCAGCAATATGATGTCACAGAGAGTTTATATCTGCCACACATTATTACACTTTATTAGTTCTTGTATTTAAAGTGATAATCATGTATATTAGGTATTTTTAGTGTACGTGCCGTTAGCACGTTACACTGGTTCCACGCCTTCATAATCATTCATCACAGCACCTCATTGTGGGTAAGACATGCAGACAACCTCCATAGTACCCTGGGCAATGTTCTGTGCCACTAAAATGGTTAAAAGTATACACACACAGGCTCATGAACTAGTTACTATATCTCTCCTGGTCAAAGATGCCATATTATTAAAAATAAAGTTTAAATCTTTCATTGCACTAATAAAATATAAACTTATTATATTTTGAAGAAGGTATAGGAAAGGTGTATAGAAACACATAAAAGGGACGAACACAATATGGCTTTTACAATGTAAAGAATAACACATTTACTTTACATTGCTGTCATTGGACAAAGAGGTAATGGTTGCCTCTTCTAATATGTCACTAATAGGGAAGGGACTTTTGAATCCTTAAGGATATTCAATGTTTATGAATTCAAGAAAATGTCTAATCCTGGATACAAACAAATATATACTTTTTGAGGTGTGGAATTTTTCCCCCCCACTATTTTGTTAGAAAATATGCACTACTACTATCATAGAAAAAAATATTTTTATCAGCCCTATACCTCTTTTATGTAATCACAATGAAGAACCAACTATAATGAAAGGAATAGTTTTAAATATACAATAAAGACCACTCACGGGCTTAGCTGCGATTCCACAGCATTTCGGCCATCTTACATTCCCCTTCTCACAACTTATCAGTGCATACACACGTTTTGCCACTGCACACTCCTTAAGAGCGATTGATACCCTCAAATAATTGTCACACATAAAATTCACATTGAGTTGCTAAACTATAATAGTGTGGTGTTGACTGACCTTCCCCCATTACTTTTTTAAACCGATGGACCACCTTGCCGGATGCTTTTGAACTCAAGATGCCTAAGGGCCTTCACAAGGAGAGGTCTATGTTGCTGGCTCCTCTGAAGCCTACTTAGCGTAGTTTAACCGACAATACTCACTGGTGTGTGGGTAGAAAGTTTACCAAACATTCTTTGCTCTAAGACTTGACCCGACTTTCTTGGCTTGTATTGAACCTTATTTGTTTCTTTAACGGCTTGTAAAACAATTAACACAATTCATGTAGTGGGATTATAGTAGGAAGAAACCTTTTTAGAAAATACAAACTTTTTTTTTTGCGGTCAATTTTTAAAATATTTAACTTTTTTTTTTCTGAGCATCGCATCTTACTACTTTTTTGGGTTATATGTTACTTCAACTAGGTAAATATCTATATTTATTTGCTTAGTTGAAGTATGTTTGAACTCTGATAGTGCTTATTGTTTGACTAGCCCAACATAATATATTAACCACTAACTGAACTTATAAATGTTAAAGGAATGACTTGAATTAAAATTAGTTTACATTTATTAATATTTCTATTTTCTATAAGATTCGGGTTTGAGATTCAAGATCCATATGTAAAGTGAAGATTCAGATTTATAAAATAGTTGATTCAACCCATTTCTTATCATTAAATAAATACATGATATGATAAAATTGTTGAAGTTGAAGCCCAAATAAAAGTAAATACTCTAACACATACTTACAAACTTTTCAATATTTCAAAGCATCTCCTCAAGGGTTAGCAAATTTGACAAGTAGTTGACCATTTGATTGACTCTACAACAGTACTTTAATATAGTTTATGCATTACATTTCACTTTTTAATGTTTTGTGTTTTGTGTTTTGTAGAAGAAAGTGTAGAAGAGTTTCTTCCACCGTTGGACAGGCTTTTGGAAGCCGAGGAGTTGGGTAGCATCAAAGACAACAGCACGTTCCAATACCTTCTTGGAGTTGGGTATGAACACATTCACCGCACTCTGATAGACAAAGATTGAAGATTGTACTAACCTCTGCCACTCATAAGAGAGTGACCATTGCTGTGGGTATATTCAGGGTGGTATATAATGCTTCAGAGGACTTTGTTGTTATTAATAAGAGAATGTTCACAGTGGTATGTAACGCTTCAGAGGACTGTGTAGTTAATAAAAGGATGTTCATAGTGGTATGCAATAGTTCAGAGTTCTTTGTTTTTAATAAGAAGATGTTCACAGTGGTATGTAATGCTTCAAAAGACTCTTATTAATAAGAGGATTTTTGTATTGTACAAATTAAAATAAAAAACTTAAAAACATGATTTTTTAATTTTGTTGTTAATTTTACCATATTGACTTAAAAATAGGCCACACTTTTTTCCTAAAAAGTTTTTTATGAAACTTTGAATTAACCTATGATCACATCTTTAAATAATATGTAACATTCTCACTGGAAAACACAATTTTCTGTGGACAGCCAACCTTGGAGTTCGACAAAGAACAACTTTTTACGCTGTTGTAGACAAAAAAGTGTATTTTTATTTAAGGGGGGGAATATATTATAAAAGGGTATCTACTATATTTTTTTGAATATAGTGACATCATTAAAGAAGTAGTTAATAAAATAGATAATGAAAGAATAATGGTCTAGCTCATATTTAAAATGAATACAATACTTGGGCTAGAAACCAACATTTACATTTAACAACAACAAAATAATTATCTTGGAGTAAAAATTAAAAAAAAGATATAATGATACATAAAATTGAACACGAGAGAGACTTAAGATTTCTGGGTCATGTTGGGAGAAAATACATTAATTGAACCTAGTCAACAATGGACTTACCTTGTGTACAACAATACTTATCTCCGAGGTCGGCATCCCTATGAACTGCTTGCAGATGAGACCTAGCTAAATAAGTGTTTACTCTTTGGATGATAACATTACAAATACAATAGATGATAGTTAATAATGAACCTAAGAAATAATGGTACACCACAATGAAGGTGAATTGGTAAATATGTGTGAGTTTGGTAACATTTAAGATTCAGATAGCACTGCCTAATAGATATCTATTAAAGTGCAAAGTTAAAATTACATTTCATATATTATTATCAAAGTTATTATTCCGAATGAAAGAATTATTCTTGTTTTTTAGATATTATATAACAAAATAAATAAAATAAGTACATTTAGAGTAAGATTTAAGTGGATTTATTTAATAAATGTTGATGTATTTTAACATCTTTTTATATTATTTGATAACTTTTAATTTTTATCTCTCATTCTTTGCTAACGCAGATCGCTAAACAACGTTTTGAATAAACTCTAATAATTGTGAAACCAAAAGTGCCTTTTTATTGCAAAAAACCAACAATAAATCAATTTGAAATCATATTCAAATATATATATATATATTCAAATATATATATATATGTGTGTGTATGTTGTGTGTGCATGTGTGTGTAATAAATATGAAATAAGTTCATTGCATTTCGTCTTTCCCAGAGTCAATTGTAGAAACAAAATATCAAGTTTAAGAGAAAAAGGATAAGTTCGGCGATTAAAGTTAAAATAAATGATTAACCATTGAATTTGGAGCAATAAATGTTAAAACATGAATGAAGTCTAGTCGAAATTGCAGTAGATGACAAAGGATGAATCACAAGTAAAATTATAGGTTGATATCACCTCATGTTAATGGTGTCTTATAGTCTTCAGCGTTGAAAAGGTTATTGGTTCAGACAAACTCACTTAAAAGTCAAAATCGTGGTCTGGAAGTTATTATAGTTGTCCCGGGTCATTGTCCCATCTTTTACTGTCATTTAGAATACTTTATGAAATTTAGACCAATAAAACTCGTCATTCTCACTTTACTTTATTCCAATGAATTTAAATAAGTCTGTGGTTTGGGATCCAAGATGCAAGACCCGGTTTCTTTTCACATCTTCTGCTTCAGTATTTCTTGTCTAGGCCCTAAAAATCTCATGGATATTGTGGTATTAAAATAAGTTTGAAATATTTGTTTAGAAATATGGGAAATTAAAGTAGAAGCAGAAACTATCTGGGTGGAAAGAAATAATAATAAAGAAGTTTGATAAAAATATAAATCATTACTAATTGAATGCAAAATCTGATATCTGACAGTTTGTTGCATTAACATTATGATCAATCATTGTTTGTAAACAAACTCGATTTTTTTCCCCCTCACAGGCTTTTTAAAATTAAAAATGCACGTAATTGGATGATGTATCTGTGTTGTCGTCACAGTCTCCACCATCCCCCTCTGCAAGTAGTCCATTTATCTCTTCTTCGTGCCGCATCAGCCATCACGATTCTCGTCAAAATACGTAAAAGATGTTAGCAATAAAATAACATATTCTGAAAATTGAAAAATGACACCTGGACACGGGAATCGAACCCGTCCAGGTGTCATTTTTCAATTTTCAGAATATGATATCTAACTGAAGTAATTACCATTAATATAGCTCTGGTTATTTACTCTTAATAAAATAACAGCTGATCAGTCTTGTTTTAAATGTGGACAGAATAGTTTGACTTAAACCATTTAAATAAGCATATTCCTTCTTGGTCTGATAAAGTATTGTTATAATTAAATTGTGTTTCCTTTGAAGCAATGCAATGTCCATTGAAAACAATAAGTGTGAAAATCAATACAATGAGAATTAATTAAAAGTAGTATGGCATCTGGCCGCATGGCGTGCTAGTCGTGTCAAAATAAATACACACTTAAGAATAAAGAAACACCAAATAAAATATAAACCGACAGAATTAAAATTCTTACACTATTAACACGAAGAAGCTACCTGTGGTGGTGAAAATACACCTTTAAAAATGAGTTTATGTGATTTTTGTGACTTTACTAAAAGGAAAATAAGAACATTGATAAAAAAAAAGATACCACATATAAATAGGAACGTGTTAAAGGAGTGATATGGAAACACTGTAAAATAAGTCAACCTTAAAAGATATCATATTCTGNATAGTTAGATTAGGCCATGATAGATAACAAATAAACTTCTGTCTTCATTTCATCACACAATCTTCATGCTGACATTTTTTAATCACTTACATTAACACATGATCTTTAATTTTCAGGAACATCAAATATTTCATTTTCAATGAAACATAAGTATTTCATAAGAAGTGATTACTCTCTCTGGACCATAAGCAGCTTACTTTTTGCGATGAAAACTCATCTCTATATATGTGTTTTAGAAGTGTTTTATTCAAACAATTTTTACTACAGCATTACTCAGGTATATGTTCTGGTTATAATGGTTCTTATATGCATACATTAAACAATGGCAGGATTGTATTTATATTTGAATTTGGGCAACTGCTAGACATAATAAAAGAGCTTTAAAATTGATTTTTGTTTGTCGATTAGCTTAGTAAGCAATTTTATTCAATTGTCATTCTGAAAGGCATGTGATGACTGGCAAGTTATACTCTTTTGGTGTTGTGATATTTTGCTAACATTAATAATTCAATATTATATCAATAACCGTTCTTTGGTTATATTGGTAAAATTTTTTGTTAGAAAATCAAAACATTTTTTGATTTTTCCCAGAATTTTCCAAGATTGAAGCAGATTTGTTTCTATGCTAAAGCTAAGAATGGAAAACTTTTTTCCCAGCAAGGATCTTGAATTTCAGGATTCGGCACAGCCTTTAGATTTAATAGTAGGATAGGGAACATACTTAAACCGCCTATATTTTACAGTGGTTTTTTTTCACACTCTCTTCCTATACAGTAAAAAAGAATTGTCAATAGGAACTCATATTAATTTGTATTCCTATCAAGAATGGTTTTTTCCTTAATAAAAGGAGCGTTTTCAAAATAAAGATTAGAGGCAATGCAGTTTTTTTTACAAACCTAACTTAATCTAACTAGTTGAAGACAATTTGTTAACAAATTCAAGTTTGAAATCATATAGTATTTGAAAAATTGTATATTTTCAGAAAATAGCAATCACAGATACATTTAAGTTATATAGACATTTAAAACAATACAACTAAGCTATACTCTCATAATCAACATTTATAATTTTAATTATCTATTATACAAGTATCTAACTTAATGGCGTTATAAAACACACCAATAATACATTTCCATATTTCTTTACCCAGCAACAGAACATTATCTTAAAAAGAAGAAATTGTAAATTCAATAACTGTATCTCTTGTATATACACTCCAAAGATTTTATAATAGGGATGTGTGGGAGCTACTCTTTCAGTTCAAAGCGAGAATAAATATATTTATTAAGAATTGTAATGAGACAAGTAGAACTCTTATCTGGTTACTTTTATTTTAAACTTCTCTATTAAGTAGTAAAATACTTGTTGGCAAATGTATTGTTTTTTTATAATATAAGAAATATACTTGGATGGAACAGCTAATTAGATTAATTGGTCAACTTCTTTGGTCAAATTGAACAATATGAATTAAGAAACATGACATGTATTGTGTTTGACTTGTAACTTTGGATCTAATTAACAGTACTATTTTCTTTTATAAAACTTCGACATACAACTTTCATTAAGGTTTAATATTTTCTCTAAAATTATTTATATACATATCAAGTATGTTTTCTCAAATGGTAATTATTTTGTTAGTGGTATTAGTTGGGCTTTTTGATTAAATTTTCTTTTCTTTAAAATTCAAGGAAATAATTATTATTTCAAAGAATGGTTTCTGTTTGATTTCAAACACAAACAAATTTAATCAATTGTCCTGCTATAAATATTCGGACTATACTATCCACATAGAAGAATAATAACCATTTAAGTTTACTGTAACCCATAAGGCAAGACTATTTTCTTTTTGCCACCTTCACTTAATTTATAATAAATGATCATTTTTATAATCTAGAGTGTTTCTGAAGAATTTGCCTTAATTTTTTCTAACATATTCTTGTTTTTAATTGAGATGGGTCAGTTCAATTCTTAAGTACTTTGTTTCTTCTGATTCTTCACTTAAGATCTGGTTCCTAAGTTTTTAGTTATTTAAGTTAGACATGATTCATAAATACATAAAATGAAATGAGTGGCCTATATTTGAACAAACGGTGGTTTAAAGGTTCCCACACACAGTTATGCTCCACTTGATGCCAGGCTTGTCGTGCCAGGACCGTAATTCTGGGCTTGCCTGGTTTCACCACACACGGGTCATGCTGGAACCGTCATTCCGGGCTAGCCTGGTTTCACCGCACATGGGTCATGCTGGAATCGTCATTCCGGGCTTGCCTGGTTTCACCACACACGGGTCATGCTGGAACCGTCATTCCGGGCTAACCTGGTTTCACCACACGGGTCATGCTGGAACTGTCATTCCAGGCTTGCCTGGTTTCACCACACATGGGTCATGCTGGAATCGTCATTCTGGGCTTGCCTGGTTTCACCACACATGGGTCATGCTGGAATCATCATTCCGGGCTTGCCTGGTTTCACTACATACGGGTCATGCTGGAACTGTCATTCCGGGCTAGCCTGGTTTCACCATACGGGTCATGCTGGAACTGTCATTCCAGGCTTGCCTGGTTTTACCACACGGGTCATGCTGGAACCGTCATTCCGGGCTTGCCTGGTTTCACCACACGGGTCATGCTGGAACCGTCATACCGGGCTTGCCTGGTTTCACCACACGGGTCATGCTGGAACCGTCATTCCTTACTACGTTAACTGTACATTTTGTACTCATGAGAATTTGTCCATAATAGAGCGCTGCAGTGATTTAACAAAATCAACGTTTCCACCCTCATATACTGTTTTCACTAAATTAACCATTTTCTGATAAGCTTATTAAACTTATTACTATACTCTTTACTTTTCACTTTCCACAAAACTGGAAACGATTTATACAAATTGATTTAAGTCCGTCATGAATTCAACAGAGTTTAATTTAGAATTGGAAGTCATGATAAAACTAATAGCAACCTCCAGCACACAAAACAACAAAGAGATGAATGCTAAAAGCGTGAGCTCAGTAGGTTCCTGGCGCATGCGTCAGTCATTCTGGGCTTGACATTACTCACACTCGATCAGTTTTGGCTTGTCTGCCTTGTCATTCCAGGCATGACAGCAAATATCAAACAGGTCTGATCCTTCATTCCTGGCATGAATGCCCCACTCACAATTAGTTTTGGAATGAACAGTCCAACTGACAAGCCCGGCATCAAGTGGGGCATGACCATGTGTGAGGATCTTTAGTCTAGTAAATATGTTATTTAGTTAAAAGAATATGTGAGTTTACACATGACTTAAGTAGCTAGTCATGTCACATTCAAACCCTAATGGGGGGAGATCAAATTGATGTAGATTGGTTTTAAACTGAACTGGAAGACCTGAAATAATAAGATTAGAACTGGCAAATTTTTAGTTTTTACTAAAAAATTAAAAATTATTACAAAGGCCCTCAAGCTAATCGAATATTAGACACACTTAAATGACCAATCAAAAAGCCTGAACATCAATAATTATAATAATATTTTTAAATTATTTATTCTGTAACTAATTTATGTCTATATTTAAAATTCATATCATTTGATCCACTGTAAAAATGTCTTCGTCTATGATGTACTTGCTTTTGTAACATCATCCTGAAATGTAAAAAGGCACAAATTTAGAATTGGTTATTTTTTATCAAAATAAGGACAGTGTTTTTGCCAAAATAAATAAAATATTGCTCCAATAGAAACAATCCAACATCTTAGCTCAGTCGGTAGTGTGTCATCTACTGAGCTAAGGGTCCCAGGTTCAATTCCCGGTATGGCCGAAAAATGTATCATTGGTGAAATGTGGGTTTACCCTTTCACATTGATAAATTGACGGCCAGGGACTGGATGTTGTTCCTATCCTAGTCTTATGATAATAAGGAATATGAAGCTACGACAGGCCTAGCCAGCCGGTAGCAGAAAATATATGGCTTGAATAAAAAACTGGCCCAATCCATAGGTTGGAAACAGTAATGGATGTTATTCATTTGGAGCAAAAAAATTTGTTTCTATAAAAACTGCAAAAACACTGGACTTCTCCCATCCCTTTTCACACCACCTTAAGCTGTGTAATTCCTTAACAACGGAGAGACTACACATCATAAAGTGTTATTATGAAATTGGCACAATTGTTTATTCTGGTTTTTTGGAAACAATATTTCACCAATTAAAACCTACCTGCATCAGTGATCAGTAGTATTCAACCTAAGTTATTCATACTCCCCTGAAGTATGCGAAGATATCTTAGGGAATACTGATCAAACCTAAATATATGTATACAATTATATATATAACAATTCATGATATATAACTTCAGGGTTAGCACAAGACACCTGACACCTGGACATAAAACTTGTGATCTGGGAATGCCATTCATTCTCTCTCTCCCTCCCTCTCTCCCCTGAATGTAATTTATAGAATATGTATAGTTGAATTATGCATCAACAACTTTGGGGGTACAAAGTTGAAGATAAATTATATCTGGGGATACGCGCACAAAAAAGGTTGAATAGCACTGGTCTAAGGCATCCCGCTCGTGTTAAGACTGGATTACTAGTGGAGGGTTCAAATATCTGTTGGGTGTACTAGTCATATTTTCTTATAAATGCTTTCCTACTCTCCCACACCCAAATGCAGGTACATTTCCTCTAAAGTTCAACCTTGCTCATTCCTGCCCAATTAGTGTAGTTGAATGTAAATAGCCTTGGAATTTTACCAAAAAATATACAGCAAAATGGAATTCACATTCATATTTTAAATACAAAAACTTTTATAGTTAATCTGCTAATAGTGCCTCATCTGCTTCTTTTCAACGGTTAAGAGCATCATGGTATAAGACAGATAACCATAGAAATAACCTTTACAGGCTGTCCAAAACGTTACCAAATGTACTTTTATGTATTATTATCCATGCAAATCATGTGTCCTTGCAATTTTTGAAGTTTATAAAAATAAATATACCAAGTGGACTTTGTGGCTGTCCTTAATTTATTTTGATATCATCCAACAGTTAATTGGACTCACTTTGTCCTGCCCGGCTAAGTGTCCATTAACGTTGGGACCTTGGCTGAAGGTTGTTGTGTTTGCAATGTTGTCACCACTGTTCTCCCCTGTGTTATGTACTTGTAGAGTGGCGACTCTGTACTTGACATCAGGGTAGACAAAGTAATCTCATCTGTTTTCTGGAGGGGGCTGAAAGAGGGCTGCATTTGGGCCATTGCTGGATTAACTGGAAAAAAAATAAATTAGGATATTAATGCTCCATTTTTCATAGGAAGAGTATTTTAAGAAAATACAAACATATTTATTTTGTTGTCAACATTGATAACATTTTACTTGACCTAATGTATGAATATGTGAAAGTAGATCTGGTAACCTTTCAAACTGTCAGATAAGGTTCTTCCTATGCAAGTTGGACTCTAATATAACATGAGCAGTTCTGATCATGATATACAGGCAGCCTCCTACATTCACTTGTCTGAAGTTCTCACCTGTTTAAGCTATTAATCAGCAAGTTAATATTTAGAAAGGCAGAATTTAAAGGAAAGTGACTTACATCTGTGAGCAGGGAGAAGAAGAAACAATTTTGGAAAGAAAAAAACTCTACACCCGGTCAAGAGTCAAACCCTGATCCTTCTGTTGCTGATGAACGATGCAAGGTGAGACCGACATCTTTGTCCACATGTACAGGTACATTGTTGTGGGCTTTAATCTATTGCAGCGTTTTTCTACCATTTTACTATATACCCCTCATTTGTAAACACTATTTAAGTACTCCAGGAGCTTAATGCTTTTAAATAAATATATAAATTATTACTGAAATCACTTTTCACTAGTGGTGCTAGTGTTATTAAACAAATCACTTAACTTGTGAAGAAAATGTGTTGATTTTTTATTACTAAGCTTCAAGCATAATTTACTTTTTTACATGGGTGGTTACAAAAATTAACACACTACTAAGGAAACCCTGGGCATGTTTAAAAGAATGTTTTACCAAATTAGTTTAACTTGGGGCAAACAATTAAAATGGCTGCCGTTTATTTTCACTTACCCTCAAGTGTACACATAACACAGGTTAAAACAACTGCTCTATTGTATAGTGAAAATATTAAGCAGTCAATGACCGAACACACCTCCTCGGGCTAGGCCCCAGCCTAAACCATCTAACAAGAAATTTGTGAGTGTGAATGCACAAAGAAGCATCAATAATATCCATGCATATGACCTAAACCAGTAGTAAGACGAGGTGCGGTGCTAAACAACAAAAAACAGCTATATCCACACTAGTAGACCTGCAGACAATAACAGTAACAATATTGTCCAATCTAATTTTCTGATGACTATTTTGTTGGGGTTCAAATCCCAGCTGAATGTACCGAGGGTGTTTTCTATCTCAGTTGTTTTTACATTCCTAAGCCCTACCTTTTTAGTATTAATAAGTCGGGAGCCCAGATAAACTTTGATTTTTTTAGGAAGCCCACTTTCGATCACCAACATTGATCGAAAGTCGCTAAAAATTTGGCATTCTAGAAATATGTCTTATTTTAATTATTAATTAAAAAGTTCATCTAAAAATTTATCAAAATCTTTCAAAGATACTCCTTATGGTGTACTGTATACTTTCTTTTTACATTATCTATTAAACAGACTAGTAATGTAAATATAATTGTAATATTTTTATTTCCACCATTGTGACAACATGAGCTCCCGGTTTTAAAATAACATGCTTACTATGGAAATAAAAATGTAGTAACTTAGTAGGTCGAGTGGAAACCAACATTTTTATAACTTAATTTGGATTTTAATAAATAAATTTGCCTTTGTAAAACTAATGGGCTCTACAGAGGACACGATTTGGTCAGATCAGGCGCAATATCAGGTCATGTGTAGGTGTGTCACCTGATAAAAATTTCTATTTCATGTCGGGTGATGTCAGGTGGCCGGCTCATCTAACCGCACGACCAGATCGGGTCATCTGTAGCGTTGTCGGGTGATTCAGCATGTCAGTTGTACTACACATACGGGCGTGAGTAGTAGGCCTATTGTGTACGAATTAACATCATATGACTTAATTTTTTCCTTTGAATTAGCCATTTTTTGGCTCACTTTTTTTTCTCTGGAATTAATTCCTAAAAATGCTATTAGCACGATCCCAACTTTTTGGTGTTTGGATATTATAGGAGGCAATGATGAGTGTGTCTCTTAGAGAAAAAAACAACTGATAAAATCAAGCACAAAGTCAGGCAGGTCGGCTGTAGATAACACCTGATTTGGTCAGGCTGACTGTCGAGTCAACCAGATCAGATCTTCTGTAGGGCCCTTATAGTGGAACACCAGTGCAATATTTTAAACATGCATGTACCATGTATAGTCAGTATCATAGCAAAGTAGGTCAATACGAATTTTTGTATTTTTTAATACATTTAAATTTCCTGTCTTATGTTTAACAAAACTCGGGCCAGACTAAGAAAATGCCAAAAATACAGAGAAAGCACTCAACGCTCACAACCGTCACTTAACGTTGCCGAGATAAACTGTCGACAATAATTCTCTTACCTGATCTACTTTTTAAACACAAAACTTAATTAGTATAAATGCAAAAATATTATAGCCTACTGATACAGATATATATCTGATTTACTGATTTAGGCTCGGTGCACACGGGAGGAATTTCGGTGAAAACTTAGCGGAGTGGGAGACGCGCGTTCTCTGCAAATATTCCGCAAGTTCAAGCGGAATCTTCGCGGACATCCATCTGAGGCCTCTCCTTTTCATACAGTCACCATGGATAACATGGAGTGTGCAGTATTTTCTTATTTCATAATCAAATATATTAAATAAAAAAATGTAAGAAGCATCGTAGATATTGGACTCATCCATTTGTTAGCTGCCAACTAAGTAAGGGTACTTTTACACCCTTTTTCAAGACTTGAGGGAAGATGACGTTAGATTTTTTAATTATTACAGAATATCTTTTCGAACATTTGATGAAATTTTGTTCACTGTGAAGGATCGTTTGCAAAAAGAAGACACAAATATGAGAATGTGTATTCCTCCAGTTGAAATGTTGGCAATAACACAAAGGTAAGTAGTTAAAATGTTTATAATAGGGTATAATATTAACTAAAAAAGTATTCTACAAACAATCAAACTAATTTATTGTATTGAATTCAAATATAACCTCAATTTGATCAAAACAGCTGTATAAGATTTAAAGCACTTGTTACAAAAATTACTTACATATACAACAGTACTTACATATACAACAATACTTACACACTAAGCTACTGTTCATATTGATAATCATGTTTAAAGTATAGATAAATACATCTTTGAAAGTTGAAAATATTTATAGTAAAAACTAAGTTGACTATATAAGAACAGCGGGGTGACTAGAAGGCGTAAAGAACACTGCTCTCCGATTGTTGACTAGACTCAGAGTCAGTTGGTGACTGAAGTGTACAAGATGGAATGTTATTTTCCCGTATTTCATTGCGATGAATTCCTTCGCGATTTTGGGTTGAAGACCCTAATGGCATGTGCACTACCACTGGTTAATAAGGTGATTGTGGTGAGGGATATTGCTCATGTGGTCCAAGTGTCGCATAATTTGTAGGACGATAGTTGTAGTAAGCTGTGTGATGTGTGGAGGCCTCAGAATGTTGTTGATACATCCCTGTCATCTGTGCCTGGCATTGCAGGTTGTGTGCTTGTCTAACATTTCTAAGCAATTTTAATACTTACATTCTAAAATTAAGCTTTTCGTCTGTGTCTAGTGATTTCAAAGAAGGTAATAAAGATTCGAAGAATGCTCTGTCATCTTTATCAGGATCATCCTTCTGACGTTCCTTGTGAAGGGTCATGAATTGTGAAAGTTGGAATTCCAACTCGCAGGTATTATTCCTAACCGGACTCTTTTGGTTGTTCTGAGTTGGCTTTGATCTTTCTGTCAATTGGTTAGGTCCAAGATCTGTTTGCGATTCAACTTCGTCTTCGGCCGATTGCTCTTCAGCGTCTTCCACAGAACTTGCTGAAGTAGTTCGAGCTACATCGATTTTTGATAGAAATGATAAATGATCAGCGTATATGTACTTGAATTTTTTGCTTGCACCAGAACCAGATTTCAAAAGAATTTCTCTTGTATTTCTATTAGTAATATTTTACATTTTCCCATTTCGATTTTAGTTTATTACCTGGAACAAAAATTTGTAACAATAATAAACATGGATTAAATATTAAAACTGTTATATTTTGTTAGGTCTGCACGTCCATCACAGACTCTGCCTTAAAATATGAGTGAAGAATGACCCTGTGTACATAACGATTTCTGGATATCTCAGTGGTTAGAGCATTGGCATACAAATCCAAAGGTCCCGGATTCGATTCTCGTGTCCAGGTGACATCTTTCGATTTTCAGAAAATAATAAACCTGCTTACCAAACGTCAAAGATGTAACGTAATAACACTTCACTAATTAGTCACCTGTGATACCAGAGTGGTGATGAAATGGTTAAATAAAAGAATTGGTGGTTGGGTAAATAGAAAGTCATTTTAGAACAACATGAACAAAAAAAAATCCTGATATCAAAATTATACATATTTAATTTTTGTTTTAAATAAATTAATTCTTATTTTGTGACAGGAAAGGGTTGAAGTGGGGGATTTAGAGGGGCAGACGACACCAGGATGGTAAGAGTAGCCAAAATGTCGTGATACAGCCCCCTTCACACCCATTATCTGATCCACCATTCCCGATCCCAAGGATGACCTTCAAATTGTGGTACCTACATTAAAGGTGTAAGTTGCCCGACACCTTTATTTATTTAATTTTAAAAGAGGGAGGAGGGGGGAGAATAGTGAAATAAGGGTGATGAATTAATGAGGTTCTACTGTATATAATATGTTTCTTCTACTCACACAACTACATGCATACGTTGTTTCAGGAAAAAGCAGGTGTAATAATCAAAAATGTGTGCAATGCTATCTGGGAATGCTTGAAAGACCAGTGTTTACCTGCGCCATCAGAAAACAAATGGAAAGCAATAGCAGCATGTTTCCAGGAACGAGCTCAATTCCCGAATTGTTTAGGTGCAATAGACGGTAAACATGTCCGTGTTGTGAAACCAAAAAAGAGCGGTTCATTATATTATAATTACAAGAATTATTTCTCAATTGTTCTCCTAGTGGTTGCGGATTCGGACTATCACTTCTTGTATGTTGACATTGGATCTTTTGAAAAAGAATCAGATGTAACAATATTTAAGAAATCTTCATTGTGGGAAAAGCTTTCAAACAATAAGTTAAACATCCCAAAACCGGCGCCTCTACCTCATAATGAACAAGTAATAACACCTTATGCTTTTATAGGTGATGAGGCCCTCGGTTTATCAGAAATGTTTTAATCGGTGGTGACTTCAACGCTAAGCACCCTTCATGGGGCTCTAGGATTATGTGCGCTTGCGGCGGATTGCTCCGCCATTTTTGGTACTTAATCTTTGCTTGGGTAAATTAAACTTTCTACTCATTTGATGTCTACTTGAGGTGCCTGCAGGTGTACAACTTATCTTTGGAGATGTAATAAAACATGATTAAGGATGAAATTACTCTGCCATACATAATCCGGATTCTGATAGAATTTCCAATGGATCTTTCTAACATCTTACAAACGCAATTTCTTGCATTAATGTTTTCCTTCCTGATGTTCACAGGGTGGCATCTTGGGAAACCTTTGGCCTGATGTCTGAATTAAGAGGGAATAGCGAAGAATACAAAAAAATTAGCACAAAGTTGAAAAAAACCTATGACACGAAGGAGAAGTTAGAACTGACATTAATATCAGCTGATAACCTAAAAGGAGTTAACATAGACTAAAATTCTCATAAACGTAATATATTGTTTCAGTTTAGCCTGACAAATGGGCATTCAAAATTATTTCAATAAAATACTACAAACATACCGTTTTGTTTTTGTTAAGTTACGTTTCCATGTCTCGGAGTATCTCTTCCTTTTATTTGACTGCCCTGGTTCGTTATCGGAAATATTTCCTATGCTACCATCACTATATTTGTCCATTTAAATTTCTTTGATATCAAATAAACATAAACATCAACCTCAATAATACAAAAGTCTACAGAAACGTGGCAGTGACAGCTTGTAAAATAGCATTAATGAGCTCACAATAAGGTCAGGATTAGCGCGAGATTTAAACAATTGTAGGCAGAATTTCTAAACCAAGGCATAGATCCAATGATTTACAATAGATTTCTTCATAATATTGAAATAAATTTTATGTTTTATCTTTGAAAGAGAGGAGTCCAGTTCTATTGTCATGGAGATGGAAATAGCAGTTTCGCAACTATAGGCTCCGTGCAAAGTGTGGACGATATTTGAATTCACGACACGAGCGCGCAAGACACCCACATTTTTAAGTTATTGCAGGGAAAATCTGAGCGGCATCGTGTTTACCGTGATCAAATACTCGACAATATTAAAACATAACTCACCGTTTCTCGTAAACTACTTTGAAAATCACAGTAGTTTTTTCAAAATTTGTTATAAAAACCTTAAAAGACGAGAGTATATTATTAACATTTCCATATTCCAATTTGTTTGCTTTGAAAGAAAATTGTTTTCTAATGAAATAATTATAACGAGGTTTTCAGTGCAGACATTTTTATTCTGTGTAAAAGTTTTTCTAATTGAGAGAGATGGGTATTATAAGTGTAGGAAATGATCATCATAAAATAAATTTTATTTTGATATAAGATGCATTCCTCTAACACCAATACTTTTCACAGCTTGATGAGTTTATTTACGAGCTCTTCACACGCGCCAGGATTTCGATAAACTTAAGATGGTTATATAGACCAGTCCGTCATTCCGTTCGGTCACTGAGTGACGATTGTGTTTGAAGGGAGGCTGGACATTGTAATGGTGATTTAATAATGGAAGAATTAGTAAGAGTTGGTTTGTCTAATATAACGCACTACATCCCTTTCAACTTTTTTAGTTCTTTTTTAACTGAGGATATTTAGTGTGAACTTTCTGAACACACTTATGATATCAGCACACGACTTATAAAATAAATTAATGCAGTAAAATGAAATTCTCAACATCCAGTTCCTAGGCACAAAATTCACCAAATATTAATATATAGCATGTCGGGAATCGAACCCGGGACCCATAACGCATAAGGTAGACGTTTTAATGACCGAACTGAATTATTGTCGGACAAAGTGGACAACAATAATAAAAATTTAAGGTGTATCTAGATATTCACTAATTTAAAGAAAGGTAGACTATGGGCCAGTTTCATAGTAAGACTTAGTACGCCTAAAGTGCGAGTCGATACTAAATACAGGACGACACCTACCTAGACCAAAATGGAATGGAGCAGTTTCGCATATGAAACTGGCCCATTCTATTCAATTTCAGGTAGGTGACGTCTAGTATTCAGTATAGCGCCGCACTTGAGGCGTACTAAATCTGACTATGAAACTGGCCCTTTGTCTGAAAATTTGTTTCGCTGCCTGGATTATAGGCCTATCTAATCTATCATAATTTTTATGTGTTCACATGCAACCAGTAAATTAACCCACCTCGGTGTTCGAATGGTCTAAGCCAAGGCGTCTTTCTCGCAATAAACTATAGACTGCCGATGACGGGAAGATTGAGGTTCAAATCCCGGTTGGGTGTACTGAGGGTGTTTTCTTCCTAAATGGTTTTCCACTATCCCTCTACGCAAATTCGGGTTGGCCTACACTCACTCTTCCTCAGCCCTAACTCATCAGCGTAATGTGTATATGTGAGTATAGCCTGAACGGCTGCTAAATAAAAAGCCTAGCAAATTGCTGACTTGACTTGTCTCGTTACTTGCCAACTTAACGACTAGGAGAAGGGCGCATGGACCACACGCGATACTCGCTTATTTGCTGATGTAAACATCCTCTATATTTAGTCGACCCTCCTGCCAGAGTGCAAACTTTCCAGAGGCAAAGGAATGTTCGGACAATGATGCATTCCATCACTTCATTAAGGGGGATAGTTAGTGAGTGGCGTGACGGGGAGTGTTGCCAGGTAAGCAGAGTTTGGGGACGCGAGAAAAGGCCAATGTTTTGCGGTTTTTATATCAAAACATTTTCTTGGCCAAAATAAATAAAACATCGCTCTGGTAGAAACATAGATTTTAATTTTCTTCATATTGTGATATCAAGAGTGGTTGAATATCTGCCATGAGGATAGCGGCATTAGATGAGAAACTTTTTAAATAAAGGATGATGTGGAGGTTGTCTACACGTCATTCCCTCAATGAGTTGATGGGATAGTAGTAGTTATGAAGTTGTGGAGCCAGAGGAAATCTTAAACCTAGCTGAAGCCTGGTTAACCAAACCATGGTGACTATATAAACAATTCCCCTTTAGGGGAAAAAACCTAAAATACCACTGGGAATCGAAACCGGGACCTCTAGATGAGTAGCCAAGGGCGCTGACCCCTAGACCAAGAGGACGGTCGAATAGAACACTCATTGGTCAAGTACACACGGAAATACACTCATCCACAGTAAGAGTGGTGGTCATTGACAGCTAGTGAAAGTTATCAGGTCAACTCTAATGTGTCCATTTACTAAACCATATGATCTGAAAGACCATATGTTGATTTGTTGTTACTTTTGACAGTCAAAACTTTCACAACAAACAATTTGTTTTTGATTATGTTTTCTTTTAAACCGTTTTTATATCTTCTACTCGTTGTCAGTTAGCACCACTCCTATGGCAAATAGACTATACGTTACTTTTGTAAAATAATTAAGACAGAGCCTTTGTATGATTGGTCAAATGGGGACCAAATGGGTGAGAACATATTACAGGCACAGTTTTAATAAACTATGATTACCCTGGGAACACGCCACACCACTGGGTATAGTTGGTTGTATTGGGGGATGTGACGTTTAGTGTGCCGGGGATCGAGAGGTTGGGGTACGAGTCCTGGTCAGATAAACACTTATATGTTTTTGTTCCTAAATAGGATTTCACTCTACCTCAACAAAAATGCTGGTACGGCACCACTCTCGTATTATACATACCTGGTTGTTGGAGGTTAGGGTTCAAATTCCAGTCGGCTCTATTGAAGGTGGTTTTTACTAAATGGTTTACCACTCTCCTACCGTGCAAATGCAGCCTCTGAAGTGCTTCCTTTCTCATCCCTACCTCAGTAGAGTAGTTATCATACATGCTTATAACCTGAGCTGGTAGTAATATACGGTGATAAAATAAATATGACGCGTTGGAAAAATAACAGTCGCAAGCCCGCCCTCCAACATTTATCTACTCAAGGGGTTCTAAAATATTTTTTGGATTGTACCCCTTGATCATGAATAAAGTTTAATGTACCCCCAAGATAAAAAAAATTCCAAATGACAGGTTTAAAAAAAATATGAACACATGGTAAATTATTTATCTATTTAATCTATTGGGAAAAAATTCCTGTTATCAAAGTATTTAAAATGTTACAAGCTATTTAGAGAGAATCCTACTGTTATAACCTTAAAATGGTCTCCTATTGAGAATCGTTATGTTCATTAAAAATAAACCCACATAATTGTACTGTAAAAGTCTGAAGAAAAGTTTTTTATATTTTCTTCACAAATTCGTTCAAAAATAAATTAAAAGTAAACCTAAACACAATATTTTCAAATAAAATTTTTTAATTTTAATTTTCTAGATGATATGTTATGAATTCCAAGGCTTTGTTGTTGAATCCCAAAGTGTGGTTGCATGGCTTGGCACAACTTTTTGATGTCTGGTTGTCTAGTTGACACTTTCAAGCGAAGTCCCGGCTCCAAATTTAGCCTAATGTGGTATTTACTTTTTAAGTACACCATGGATGAAAAACCACTCTCACAAATATACTCGTATGTTGTTGAGAAAGGCATCATAAACCTGATGGTACGGTCAGCGATATGAGGAAACTCGTTCAGTTTCTGAAACCAAAAGTCTGCCAAAGATGTTTTCTTGAGACTGGATTCGAGGCTTTCATCACAGGGCAGTTCAATAATTTCTTGCTTTTCTTTCATTGAAAAGAAGTCTGATAGACTGGAGTCTTCCACTGAAGAAAAAGGGTCTCGCATCCAGAATTCGCTCTCTAAATTCTCAGGAAAATATTCGCCAAAGTCTTCATTCAAACTCAGACAATGCTCTTTTATGTAGTTAACAACAGAATCTTGAGGATCAAGTTCATTTTCTTCTATAAAATTTTCTATGAACAGAAATATTGACAGTTGTCCCTTCACAACTTCTTTTGTTACAAATTGAAGTTTATTTTTTAAAGCTTTTATTTTGTTATAAATCACGAAGGGTGCTGTGTGTTTACCTTGCAGATCTTTATTCATCTCATTCAATCGCTGAAATACGTCAGCCATGAAAGCTAGACTTACACAGCCACTGCTCCTTTGTAAACCTGTCACTTAACTCACAATTGCTGTCAGAGGGAAACTTGAACTTCTTGTTACATTCCATACAAACGAGCAAGACAATTTCCTTTGGAAATCCACCACACCTCAGGGTGGAGGAGAAGATGATTATGCTTGCTACCCATTTCTTCACATAAGATTGCAAAGAATCGGGATTCGCTTGCATTTGATTTTATGAAATTAACGGTCTTCACTGCTTCTTTCAATACTATTTTCATATCATTTAGACATTTCCTGGCAACTATAGCCTCCTTGTGAAGACTACAGTGGACAAACTTTGTCTGTGGGGCGGCCTTCTTGATCTGGGAAACCACACCACTATGCTTTCCAGTCATAGCTCGTGCACCATCAGTGCAAATTCCAACGCACTTCTCCCAATTTACACCATGATAAGTTACAAAGCCATCAATAGTGTCAAATATCTCCTGTGCCATTGTCCGACCTGGGAGCTCCTTGCAGAACAAAATGTCTTCTGCCACAGCGAGGGTAGAATTAATACATCTAACAAGTGCTAGCAACTCTTCCAGCTGTACAGAAAAGTACTTTTAGTACTTCAGTTTATTAATGAGTTGCTCCTCCAACTCATTAGCCATACTTGAGATCCTGCGAGACACAGTATCACTAGACAAAGGGATAAAATCCTGCAGATTTGCTTGTTTTATATCAAGAACACTTAACACCATGTTTTTGGCAGCAGGCAGTAAATATGACTCGCCATTAGTGTGTGTGTGTGTGTGTGGGGG
>CABFWB010002148.1:82074-100543 GCA_902151455.1 Timema bartmani
CTTATCCATCTTGACCGATACGAGAAAAGGTTAAAAAAAAGATACTTCAAGCCCTTCCATTTATGAAGAAAAAACAAACAAATAAAAAATAGAAGAAATCAAAACAAATTCTACATAAACTCTCACAACTCTATTTTCTACATGTGTAACTGTCAACAATGATGCAAAACCAATTATCAATAAGGACACTTTAAAAAAACAGAAAGCGGTTGTGTGTATGTACCAAGCGTGGGTCCAGGGGTTGTTGTCAGGAGGGAAGGGATGGGGGTGAATTTTTTCAGGATCCTCAATGATAATCGTTGAGTTCGAAAGAGTATGTCACCGATTTGTGACTGTTCATGAAAGATGTTCAAATTATGTACTCTAAAAATAAGTAAGATAACAACTGCAAATGTAGAAGGTGTCAAGAAGAGGGTTGACAAGTCTCATAAATAGGTCTTCAGCTGAAAGAAAATAGGGGGAAAAGATGGGTGGAAATAACCGGATAACGGAAACGGCCAACAATTAGGGTTTTCCATAAGTCTCTTGTTATTTTGTCAACTTTCACTTGAGAGCTGCTCGCGTACCCCTGGGAGTACGCGTACCCCAGTTTGATAACCGCTGCTCCAATCTAAACAAGCAGCTACGTGGTGCATGGCATATCATATACGTGGCAGGGGCAGACTAAAAGCTCTCTCATGTTTGACAACGGATTGAGAGTGGTTTGTCGCATTACGCTGGTCCCATCCATCTTACTCTTCAGTTCGACTCATTCCGAGCACAAAGCGCTGTTGGGGCGCAAAATGAAACAGATTCGAATGGACATTGTAGCTTGGATGTCTTTCTATGGGTTAAAAAAATATGTTTATTCGTACGCTATAATAGTAATGGACTACACACTATAGCTAGACTCGAACTGGTGGTATGTGTAGTTAGGCGTCAGTCTCATCTTTTCTGATTCGTCAATATTGGGAATGTTGGAGGTTTCGAACCCTGACGGGTGTATTAACAGAATAGTCATAATCAGGGAAAATATGTAAAACCTAGAAAAGTCAGGGATTTAACTTTTTTTAAGTTGCAGCATCTTACTACCTGTTTGAGATACACACATATGTACTATTTACGCTAATGTGTTTGGTTGAGAAAGGATGCATTTAGAGGAAGTGTAACCACATTTACGTGGCGGGAGAGTGAAAAAACCTTTAGGAAAACCACCATAAGTATACCTAGACGGAATTCGAACACCAATATACCTGTCATCGCCAGTCTAGTCTACGGCGAGAGAGATGCCTTAGATCATGCGGCCATCGAAGCGGGTATTTTAAAAATTGCTCAGGGAATATGGTATACTTGGCTCTATAGGAGAGAGAAATTTCTTTATTGTTTCTTATTCAATAACTGTTTTTAATTAATTACTACATGTTTATTTTTGAATATTTCCAAAAATAATTATAGTACTAATTTTTTTAGAACACATCAACTCAAATATGTGTTTTAGTTAAAAAAAATTGTATTTTGGAACCAAGAAAAAGTTAGGTATTATTTCTTGAATTAACAAAGCTATTATTAAATAACACGGGATTTCTGGACGTTTGCAATGCGTCTCAACACTCCGGAAGGAAGCCTCCTTAAGTTAGGTTAAGTATGAATATATTAAGTCATTAAATGATTTCCGCGCAAGAAGTCACACAAAGCAAACTTAAGTTGCGTCGCTTCATTCCTTTGTTTTGTTTCTCGTTCCTTGGTCATTAATATTCATGAAACTTGAAACGTAATCACTAGGTTTGGCAAGTGCAGAACTAGCAGGCGTCCTTCAGCAATAATTCGGAGTTCACTATGAACAGAAAGTAAAAGATCTGCTCTCTGATCTAGGGAGTGGTTTGATTCCTAGAAACCTGCTTCGGTGGCCGCATGGTTTAAGGCGTCAATCTCGCAATATACTAGACTGCCGAAAGCGAGGCGATCAAGGTTCGACTCTAGGTTGGGTGTACTAAGTTAAAAAAAATGTTTTCCACCCTCCTTCCACGCAAATGTGGGTACAGTTCCTCTAAATATAACCTAGGCCTACCTCATCCTTAAAATCATTAGCGTAATTAGTACATAAGCATATCCAATCCAAGCGGGTAGTAAGACGTGGTGCTAAAAACAATTCTCCTGGCAATAGTCAAAAATATATAACTCTGAACTTGGGTTTATCACTGTCACCAAGTGATAAATTAACGTTATGGCGTCTTAGATTGGGTTGTGATTTAGGATTAGACTAAAATAAGTCACAAATAACTTTATTAAGAATAAACCACGGATATTTTTTTTTAATGTCCAAGTTCCGATAAATTGTTATAGCTTGTTGTGCGCTTTAGGTCTAGAGTGAATTAGACTAATTAGATTTATTGTGTAGACACAACATCCATACTTGAGAATTAATGTAACTCTTTATAAAAGCATTGGTAAATAATATAATTTTTAAATTGATACATTTTCGTCCAAACTGGGAATCAAATACACGATCAGCAAAAGCATTACTGATAAAGTGAATTTGTATTATTTTCATTGGGGTGTTCAATACACACGATTTAAAGCCACATATTATTTCAGCACACAATAAAAATAGATTGACATATAATAAATAATATTCATAATGCCATACAACTAGCTCTAGATATTTACTAATTGAATTGCTGAATTAACTCTTATAAAAATAGTAAATGTGTTTTCAAAAGTACCCCCGGAATTGTCTCTTAAACACTTGTGGTCAGCATTAACCTCTGAGCTATGAGGACAAGCTATGAAAATGGTTAATTAGTACGTCAAGCACTGAGGCTATCAGTAGCTTAATGTAAGGGTAAGGTTAGATTTAGAAGAAATGCAATCACATAAGAAGAATGAAGATAGGCTAGGGGAGCCCCCCTTCCCTGGTGCACCCGGATGATATTCAAACTTCACCGGAAATTCAGTCTACTGCCAGCCTGACGCCTTAATACGCGTGACCATAGATGTTGGTAACGGAGTTAACGCAAAGCTTGTACTATCGGGATCGGTGATGGAGAGGTTGGGGTTTCAAATCCCGGCCGGGTGTACAGAGGATGTTTTTCCATAAATGGTTTCCCACTCTCACCCTCCACGCAAATGTGTATACATATCCTCTTAGTGCTACTTCTTTTTTTAACCCATCGATGTTTTTTTTAGCACTGCGTTTTATTACCCGTTAGGGTTATAAGTTGAAGTACTAATTACGCCTGTGAGTTTAGGGATTAGGAAGATTATATTTAGAGTAAGTGTACCCAAATTTGCCTGGGGGAAATTGGAAAACCATTGTGGAAAACCATTTTTGAAAACTACCATCAGTACATCCGACTGAAATTCGAACCTCGATCTCCCTAACATCGTCAGACTACTGCGAGAGTAACGCATTAGACCATGAGGCTACCGAAGCGCGTATCACTGTAGATAATAGCCCGGATGGTTGGTAAGGCACTGTAAAACAAATATATCCAACATATATAAACATTAAAAAAAACACTCAAACTATGCCAAAACGTACCGAAACCATACCTTCAAACTGTCCGATTTATATAGGAAGAAGCGTATAGCCTGAATGGGTAGTAAGACGTGGTGCTGAAATAAAAAAAATAGGAAGGGACATTTTTGACAGTTACAAAATTTACTTAAACAATTTTCAAATATGTATAATACCTTAGCTTGGTTGATGGCATATCTGTCTACTGAGCTAAGCCTAAGGATTCCTGGTTAGATTCCTGAGATGGCCAAAAAATGTATAGTTGATGAAACGTGGGCTTCCCCCTTTTGAAGTGATGAATTAATGGCCAGGGGCTGGATGTTGTGTCTGTTCTATATTTAAGTTAGTTTAAAAGTCGTGTGCTAAGATAATCAGTCTGTTCAGAAAGTTCACGTTAAATACCTAAAATAAAAGAAAAGCAAACATTCTCATAATATATTTATACGTTTATACGTCAAATCATGGGATCTGAAGCTGTCGCTTTTAATAGATATTATAAATCCCTAAAAATAATATCAATAAACTAGTAAATTAATATCAATTTTGACAGCAAACATTTTTTTTCCTAAAAGTTCCTTCCTATCAGAACCTCATCGACCAAGTTCACATTTTCATGATTTGTTTGGAATTTAAAATGTAAGGTTTCTTGTTTCTATCCTGCAACGATATGTTTGTACTTTCCCCCTTCATTTTGGTACGAGCCATATTTTGAAATAACCAACCACTTCTTAAATAACGCGTTATTTTCAGACTTGTGCAACGCGTTACAGTGCTCCGGTTTGGCGATCCACCCTAGATTCCAAGTGGAGGAGGCTGTTGCTTGTTTTACCTGGTTGGCAGGTCGGGGGTGTGGGAGGCGGCAGCCGGGGGTGTCTGGCGTCCCTCGGGTTCCACAGGAAGACGTAGTAGACGGACAACATGATGGCGGCCAGCGACACGGAGAACACGTAAGCCACCACGGTGAGTACTCTGACCAGCCTCTTGGTGTGCTTAGGTTCGTACATCTTGTCCTTGTTGAAGTCTTCCCCTGCGAGCTTGACGCCGCTACTAGGGGTCGGCTGACGCACGCTGCCCCCGCCTCCCGCGACCAACGACCGGCTGCTCATCACTCACTCACTCGCTCTAACGGCTATTATTAAAAACAGTTCCTTGTGCCGGCTGAGAACTAGAACACAGCGGATGGAAGAGGTGTTTACAATAAAACTACAAGCTTTGTTTTTAACGATTGGTTTTTACTTTCTCATAGAGAGAAAGTATTATAGTCACGAACGTTTTTTAACCTAGAGCTAGATATTAACGTTTTATGTGCCCCTGAACTAAGTAAAGTGGGTTTAACATGTCTATTTGCCTGTCCCCCCGCCTGGACATGTGTCTGTTACGGTCGAAATGGTTTGACGGATTTCTATCAAACTTGGTAATTTGTTTTACTGAACGAAAAAAAAAAATTAGAGTAGTTCACTGAAGATATTATTGAAAATTTGATAAAATTTCAAAAATTAATTTAACAATTTGTTCAAATTGGGTATCTGTGGAGTGTTTCACCGTTTACTTTTTTTCTAAAAAAAGAATTTATTTACGGTTAGTTTACTGATGACCGATTTTTGAAAATTTTAAATGATTTATTTACTTATAACAATTTTGATAAAAATTTATATCTAAAGAGTGTTTCATATGATTATGAAAATAATGTTTGTTTTTCTGGGAAAAAATATTCAAGCGTAGTTTACCGATAGTCTATCTTAACAATGTCTTACCATATTTTTATAAAGTACCAATTCATTGTGAATCGTCCAGTAAGCTGCATTGGTCGTTGGTGGATCTTACACTTTATTTTAATCGATAACGAATCTTCCTACTAAGCTAAGGGTCCCAAGTTCGATTCCTGGTACAAGTCATACATATTTATCATCGGTTCAATCGAGGATTCCCTTATCACAAAGCTGAATTGACGACCAAAGGAGAGGAGCTTGTGTCTACATTAGATGTATTAGAGTTAACTTAAGCTATTTTTTAAACCGTGTGTATGTTTACTAAGATAATCCAGAAAGTATGTGTCAAACACAAATAGTAATAATAATATAAATATTGGACTTTGTTACCGGGTTAAGAATACTCGAAGCAAACTTACGATTCAGATGCACTGAAGGGCAATTTTTACTTCAACCCCGATTTGTGAATATTTCCATCCTCTCTCCAAGTGAATGTTAGTGCATTTATTTAGATTTAATCCTTCTTCTATTCACTTGAGATAAATAAGTTATATACCAACCGATGAGCACGTGGTTTAAATATTAAGTTCATCTAGTCTGGTTTGTCAGTGACAGGACAGTCGGGGTACGAATCCCGACCACCTGTACTGAGAGTAGTTTTCCCAAATGGTCTATTTACTTCCATTCACGCAAATGGTAGGTACATTTACTCTAAATAATACCTTACCTATCACTACCACTCTAGCGTAAGTAGCGTGAGTGGGGAAAAGAGCTGGAGGGGAAAATACTAATACTTTCCTTGCTCCAAGTCTTACTACCTCTTACTACCCGTCCTGCTATCCGTATATTTACACTAAGGATGAAAAAGGTATAATTTATAGGCAATGTCCTCTCAATTTCTAAGAGTGGAAAATCATTCACCTAATAAGATCCGGTGGGGACTCAAAGCGTGCTCTTTCTGAACCAACAGATCATATCAGTGCATGACTTACAAACTAACTTAATTTTGAAACAGACCCAAAACTCCGTTATTTAGTAATTAATTAATAACTGTGAAAGGGAAGTCCCCAATCAAACCGATTCATTTTTTAGGCTATCCTGATAATCGAACTCTAGGCCCTTGGGTGGACAGGCTACTGACTAGGCTAAAGTATCGGACTTTACCTCTTCTTCTCCGTAACTCCAGACAAGGCGATACTGATGCTTGCATCTGCATACCGCTCAATCTGCCAACTATATTAGGTTTATAATCCGAGCATAAATCTGCTAAAAGCCATTTAATAAACTTCGATTAGTGACTGAGATTGTATTAGGAGACATAGCATTTTATGTCCGTCGCCTTTTCTCCGAATAGCTTATTCTAGACACCTAAACTTTAGCGCGGCACTACCAGAAACAAAATTAGTTTGTCGGAGAATAATCTTCCTATCCTTTATCCCCCCCTCACCCTCCGTTACTTTTATTGAGGTCCTATAAAATCCAGAGGATGGCGACTAGACGTTATAACAAGCAGCATCGGGGGTTTGAGCACGCCGTAAAACTTTTGCTGAAGGAGAGGGAGTGGTTTGAGGGTAGAAAACTATAACATTAACGATTCAGCTACGGCTCTACCCTTATGTCCCTAAATACCCCCCTCCCTGTTTGTATGAAACACAGCTCAACCTCGAGTTTATTATGTGACGTCATTAAATATTTTAGGACTTATAACTCTAGATTGCCTGTCAGTTTGGTTCAGAGACAACATAGAAAAATGGGTCTTAAGGTGGGATGGAAGGGTAAGCGGGAAAAGGTCAGTGTTTTTGCAGTTGTTATGACAAAACATTTTTTGTCCAGTGGTCCAAATAAATAAAATATTTCTCCAGTAGAAGACTAGAATTTACTTTTCTTCAACAGCTCTTGAATATCTATCAAGAGTGTCCTAGAATTTAATGACAACTTTTTATTATCATTAAAAAAGTTTGTCCATCTAATGCCGCTATGTTCTTGACATATATTCCAGAACTGTTGATATCACCATGTGAAGAAAACTAAACTCTATGTTCGTGCTGAACCAATATTTGATTCATTTTTGGTCAAAAAAATGTTTTGTTATAAAAACTTCAAAAACACCCATCTTTTCTCACGTCCCCTTGCACCCTACCTTAACAGTATTCTCTTAAGGCCCGTTTTATCAATATAAAAAGTTATTCAAACAAAGTTGAATTTAATTCTCTGCCTTCCTGGTCAATTAATTAGTGTTAATTTTACTCTCACTGCATCCAACTACACGCATGGTATAGATGGTAGTAGTAAATTATAGTTTAGAAGAAATGTACTCATATTTGCTAGTTTAAAAAATATGGACCAATTTAGTAAAATCACACCCTAAGTAACACTCGACTGGTATCCAAGTTTTGACTTTCTCTTTCTCAACAAACCAGACGAGATGAACTTGACGTTTGATCCGCGTGCTCACCGACTAGGATGATTAATATGAATTATTAGATAATATTTATTACTTACACTAATTTCTTAATTGCCAATATTCATTTGAAAGTATATAACATTTTAAATAATATGTTTACTTTCAATGTTTAACAACAGTGCTATTAGGCATTTTTCCAAGGGGCAGAAGTTAAGTCGGTAATTTAGGGGAAGTGCATCACGCACAGGATGTAAAAACAGCAGAAAAACCAAATGTGAGAATTTGGGTTGAGGTTTGAGCCCCAACCTTCCTATAAATGAAAACTTCTATGAATGGACAACACGAAACGATTCACTCAACAGGATTGTAGACCATGTGAAACGGAATAAATTGCCAACTTTGAAATGTTAGCCTTGTGTATATATATATATAAAGACATCACTGAATCTCACTAGCTATTCGAGCTGTACACAAATATATATTAACCAGCCTACTCAAATGTGGTAGGGTTGAGAAAGGTCAAACTTAGAGGAAATGTACACATAATTTTTTGAAGGAAGAGTGGGAAACCATTTGAGATAAACTCGATAGGATTCGAACCTCGACCGGAATGGGACCACCGGAAAGCCAAGCTAAATGATTTTGACATGAAGACTATGGGAAGAGTTTAACCTCGAAGTTAATTTAGTTTTAATAAGATCACTGATTCTCAAACAATTAGTTCAGAACAAACAAATAAGAAAAAAAAAATTGTACTGAATTAGCATTTTCTGAAATATTTGTTCATTGTGACTCTGAGGTAAGAAAACATTGAGTGCACCCACCGCTATGGTCTACTGGTTAAGGTGTCTGTCTCCACTGAATAATCCTCATCAGATCTAGTAACCTACACACAAAATCACTTTAACGATGATTAACTATCAATTACAAATATCTTTTAGCTAAACTAGATAGAAAATAATCTTAAAAATTTAGTTTCCCCGCGTAACTGTTATGTTCCTTAGTATTTGTTATTTGATTTATCCATTTTAACCAGACTTTGGTACACACAAAGAAAGCCCCAGGGACCCCTTCAATTGATATTTTATCGTCTTCTTCCTGGTCTAGAAGTATCCAAAGCTATAAAAGAATGAGAATATTTGGACCCGCTTAGGATGGCCGCATGGTCTAAGGCATCACTCTTGCAGTAGACTAGACGGCCGATGACGAGCAGATTGAAGTTCGAATCTCGGTCAGTCGTGCTGCAGTTTTTTTTCCAAAAAAATTTTCGCTATACTTCCACGCAAATGTGGGTACACTTCCTATAAATATAGCCTTACTTATCCCTAAAGCCAATAACTAGTATATAAGTGTACTTTAGTTTACCATTTTAAAATTCAGGTATTTAATTTAAATTTATTTGGGATGTACGTACTTACAGTAGGCCTACATATTATCACTGCTTTAGCTCACTACTATAATTTAATTTTACTATATCCTCAGTGTATTTTGATTACATTTATTTATAATTTATTTTAATATATATATTAGTATACAAGAATGTCATACTACCCCATACCCCTCGTACATTAACCCATTTTTTTCGTTTTACTAAAGACAGGGAGTAGAAAAGAAAATTTGGGCAACCAGAAACACATTATTTTACACATCAGATTAGGCTAATAAAGCGTATCTATTACAGTTTTTTTGGGAAGGGAGGGGGGACGAAATTTCTAAACCAAATTAAAGGCGGGGCATAGTGCTAAAGTTTGTAAAGCTCTGACTTTGGGTGTTAAGCTTGTAATTTGTAAATGCAGGTGTGTACTAGAACTCTACTTAAAAAATAACTTGGAGCAGGTAATCAGCCTTTCAATAATTCATAACCGACGTCACTGATGATCATGCGATGTAACGCCTCAGTCTAAAAATATGCTGTATCGCTGGTGAAGTGGAGGTTGAGATTGGAATCTCGGCCGGGTGAACTAGGTGGTGATTTTATAACTGTATTTCTAACCTCATCCTTACTCTACACTAATGTGGCTACATTTTATATACAGATAATCCCCTCATACCGAGTCTTATCTATAGATTAAGTCAGCAATTCTGTGGCACCTTAAGCTTAGAACGATTCTGTTAGTAATAACAGTATTTTAAAGTTTCCAAAGTTACTAGAATGTATTTAATATATTAGTACGTCACGTCATAGATGTGTCTTGTATGGATACATGACTTGACTTATTAATATATCAAATACGTTTTGGTAGCGTTTGTAACTGTGAGGTACTGTTCTTCCTACTATAATCATAATAAAGTTAAGAGGGCACCACGACATTATTGACTTAATATAAGGAGTAGACTAGGGATCAGAAGAGAAGCTTTGTGTGTATATACAGGATTATTCACATATCCAGGTTGTGGGTAGTGACAAGACAAGTATTTCCACGTGATGAACTTGGGGTTGGCGACGAACAATGGCGCGGCGCTATGAAATGTCAAAGCTGGCGTTGTATTCACCTGGGGGGTAAGCAACTTTTCAATCTTCGGTACATAGCAAGTGGAGTGTGGTGTAAATTGTGACTAGAACCAGGCAGGTACCCATAATGAACTGCTAATTATTTCAAATACATGATTGTTGATCCAGAAAAAGGCCGATATTGAGAGAACAGAGGCATCTCGACTGAGGAAGTGGATTCACTTCTTATTGGGAGCTCCGCAGGGGCACCATCGTTAGTCAGGAGAGAGAGTGGTAGGAATGCCTGTGTTGGTTTTCGTGGCGTGATTAATGTGTTGCCTACCCCTCAGGTGCATACAGCGCCAAATGTGATGTTTAGGGGTGCCAACATTTGACATAAGTGAGCCTAAACCTTTACGTAGAAATACTTGTCTTATTACACCCTACAATCTCTATCATTTTTTACCTGAATATATTAATAATCCTGTATATATAACGCAGGGCACCCTAATGGTTAACCTAACAACAATAAATGTACTTTTAAAAAAAAGTAATATATCACTATCACCAGCATCGGTGGACACGTGGGCAGAGGCGTCAATCTCGTATTATTTGGTTTGTTGGTGACGATTTCAGGTTTTGAATCCCGAAGGAGTGTAATCAGGTGTTTTTTTCTGAATAGAATCGTAGATTCCCTCTAAAATTTTATATTATTCAAACTTATCCTCATTAATGTAAATATGTGGGTAGCCCAGACGGCTGTAAATTTTATTTTCACGTCTTGGACAGAAACTAGAATAGCCTTGAAATTACTAAATAGGGATTTTATTAAGATACTCTCAGTTAAAATAGGAATTAAGATTTAAAATGGTTTGACAACATTGATAAGAAAATATTGCAAAGAAGTGAACAAGAAAAAAAAGGGGGAGGGAGTGTTGAATATGCTGGTCACTTATTCAAGTCACGCATGTCAAAACATATTTTGACCTATTATCTATCAATGAAAATAATTAGAGATCGTGAAAGTAAAATTTAAAAACGGTAAATTATGTCAAAATTTATATTCTGAAAATATTGAGACACAAACATAAAATAGGATGATTAGATATTACATTTTGATAACTCCTGTATTAATGCACAGTTTAAATTTCATAAAAATATTACTTTGGTAGTCAAATTTAGTGATAGCGTAATCAATTCCCAGCTAAAACAGTGCCGATTTACATTCCACTAAGTGCAGGGACACATTATGAAAGCTTGACTGCTATTGACCTATTAAACTTGAATTACATACCAGCTAAAACTGGGTCACAACACAGATGCTCAATGGGCGGTCTAGACTGGTATAGGCAATTAAAAATAATCACATTTTGCTACAATTCGAATGACCCGAAAAAGCGCGATTATTTAATATTTCAAAAGCACTACAAACCGTGATAAGTGAATTACTCCCCGAATGCGTCTTAAAAATATATTTAATTTCCTTTTGAATTAAATCTTTCTTCGAATTATAAAAATTTCATTAATATTTTTTCAAACGAGATTCCCGCTATGTAAGTTAATTACTTGACGAAGAAGAAAAAAATGTGTCACGGAAAACAAACAAAAAAGGCGACAAATCACTCAAAATTCTACACAACTCGACATGGGCCTTGCCCGGGCGGTTTCAGAACACGTTTGCACCGTTTCGCTAGATTGTGCGCGCGCATCTCTGAAGGGAGACGGCTTGAAATCATATTTTACTGATTAAACAAGATGTTTCTAGCCGTGACGTCACTTTTAAAACGCGGTAGGTACGTGTTTATATTTCTGATGTGTCAGTGCTTTCACGTTTTTATCTTTCTCTGACGTGTTTTTTTCAACTTGTGGGAAGTTTGTTTGGCGGGAGGGAAGTGAGGAGGTTAGCACCACCGACGGATCAATACGTTTGGGTCCAGCGGCTGGCGACGGTAAAGTTCTTCTTCCCCCTCCCTTATTCACTCAACCCTTCCTACCTTTCGATCTGCGCGCAAGGCATCATGGTAGTCTTTTCAGGTCACCTTATCAGCAACTTAACCCCCTTCTCCCTACCCTCCAGTATTCCGTATACTTGCCTTAATTTAGCATTCTAACTCCCTTTATCCTGTTTCACCTTCCACTTTTCATAGAGAAAAAAAACATAGGAAAGAGAATTTAATAGAAACTACTCTCGTTTAGTTGGCGGGAGTATTTAAAAATAATATACTTTTAAATAATTAAGAATGTTGCTGGTAGTAATTAAAATATCAATCATTTATTTATATAAACTAGCACAATAATTACCTCATGATTAAGATTGTCATTGTCGTACTATCGGTAGAGCCATCTCAGTACAGACAATTTTTCATAGAACGAGCTTTATTTGACAGCTATAAAAGTCAATAGATCTACTTTCACGTATTCATACGTTAAGTCATGGAATATGTACAGTATCTGTCACTATATATATTTTCAACACAAGTAATAGAACACTAACAAAATAGTAAAATATTGTCAATTTTGGCCAAACAATATGTTTGTATTTTATAAAAGACCCTTCCATTGAAAAACAGACTGTAAGTGTGTTCTATTCTCATTCAGTGAATTCTTGCCGATGAATGACAGTAAAATGAGCTCAGATTCTCAAAATTTGCTCGCATTTCATAAAAACATTAATATTTTCTGAAATATCAGACATATATAGACTATAATCTATATGTCAAGACAATAATTATTAGTCAATTTAACTTATTCTAAGCATCAAGAAACGTAAAAGAATTTTGCCCTGTGCATGTCAATTGGTCTGTAGCTACGTAAAAACGTGGAAGGTCGCAAATAGCAAAAAATGACCCCCTCCCCCCATTATATTTTTACTTTCTCACTACCTTACAGGTAGAGAAAGTATTGTGATCGTCAAATAAATTGAGCTCGAGATTTTGATGAATGTCGACGTTTCATGACCAACCGAAACAGAAAAAGTTCTTTTTGGATTGCTGTCCATATGTTTGTCTGTACCTCAGAGTAGAACCTAAACTATTTTGCGATCGGGCTAAAACTTGGTATCTGAGATTTTTATTGGGTTGATCCGAGATGTTTTTGGAATTGTACATCCAACCCAAAAATTAAGGGTAGTTTACTAAAGGGTGAAAAGAGAAAGAAATCGATTTTATCAGAATCGGATCCTACGATTTTGATTAAAATTCATTTCTAAAGCATTGATCAATATTACATACAAAATGGCTATTCTCAATTTTTCGTCAAAATGACTAGCGAAAATTCTCATTTTGAATCATATCTCTGAACTCTTTGAGATATTAAATTAGTTATCATTGCAAATATGTAGGTATATTTATAATAAAAATATTTTATTGGAAACATATTTTTATAAAACCAATAACTTTCCAGCTATCCGCATATTTATACGCTTATATTTATACATAATTATATATATACGCATACACACACACATATATATAGATATATATATTTAACTTTTCAAACACTAAAGGGAAAGTATTGCTACCGTAAAAAAATCTAACCCGAGATGTTGATGGATGTCGACATTTCATGGGTGACCTGACGGTCTAGGGGTAAGGTGTCGGACTTCTGTGGTGGGGGTCCGGGGTTCAATCCTCGGTCCCGGCACAGATTTATCTGATTGACCAAACCCTTCCTTCACCTCTGACAAGACGTGTATCAATCACAACTTGTGAATGTGGAGAATGCCAGGCGTCCACCGTGGTTCGGATTCCACGTTAAACTGTAGATCTTCCATTTCATCTCACAATCCCCCTACCATTGCACATTAGCGTAAGTGCGTATAACCCGAACGGGTAGTAAGACGCGGTTATAATAATAATAATGACATTTCATGACCCCCCAGAACTCTAAAAAATTGTTTTTGCAATGCCGTCTGTCTGTGTGTCTGTTCAACCCTAAAATTAAGAGTAGTTTAATAAAGGGCGAAAAGAGAAACAATCGATATTTTCAAAATCGGCTTGAATGGTTTTGATTGAAATTCGTATCTAGGCGTTGATTAAGATTATAAATAAACTGGCTATTTTCATTTCCCCATAGAAATGACTTTTAGGATACTTTACAGAAGCAGAATTTACGTATCTCCGCAACTATTTGAGATACTAAATAACTTATCACTGAAAAACTGTACTACTATTAAAAATAAAAAAACTTTAATTTGAAATATATCTTTATAACATCAATATTTTCTGAGATATTGGCAAATAGTACGAGCTTTGAGTAAATATTTCAATTTTTAAACAATGGAGTGAGTAAGTCCATGCGGAGTTCCGTGCCATTTATTTATTCTCTTTGTTAACTGTCAGAAAATAACGCTATAGAACTTCTTTACTAACATTCCTGTCATTTAATTATTATAAATCATAATTTTCATGTATATTATAGCTTTTAGGTAATTTTACGTCAGATATGTTACTATGACATTTTATAGAGAAAATTATTTGTTTATAATTATAATTATTATTTCTCTCCAACTTTCCTTATTGTATATTATTATTATTAGGCGATTTTAACTGCCCTAAGATTGATTGATTGAACCATCATGTTCAAAACATTTTTTATCACTACATTAAATTAATATCTACTCAATATCTTGCCTCAACTTGTATAATTGATTTAGAACAATTTAACAGTACTGAATATAATAACGCTAATCTTTTAGACCTTGTTTTTGATAATTTTCACCATCCCTTAGTAACCCATTGCACTCAGTTTCTAGTTAATATTGATTTATCTCATCCCTGTTTACCTATAACAATGGATGTACCTTGTATCATAAATAAAAATAATACTCCCACAACTTATTTAGATTGCTTACTTTAATCTAGACAACGCTCTGGCAGACACCGATTGGACATGTGTTTACTCAGCTGTTGATACAAGTATTACTACTGAGAATTTTAAAAACGTAGTCCAAAAAATAATCAAAATTCATGTTCCTAGAAATACTATTAGATTTTTTTTTCTAAATTTCCAACTGGTTTTCATTCACACTTAAATATTATATAAAAAACAATTTTTTTAAAAGTGTGAAAATATAAATAAATAATTCTATTGATATTTTCCCCACTATTGTAAATTAGTTAAGTAAACGCTACCAAATGATAGAGCCATCTGTATGAAGTGAATATAAACAAGCCTTAAGAGCAAACCCGAGGATGTTGAAAATAATCATGTTAGTAGAGCCTTCCCATCTGATCTTGAAATATGGAAACATTATTAATGATCCTCTTCTAATAGCAAATTAATTTGGAAAATATTCCAGCCCAGTGTATGACTCCACTTTACGAGCTATGCTTTGTTCTATTATTGAAAGCAAAGTGTCTTTGTATACTATCCATATTACCTCTTCTGCCATATCTCTTGCTCTTAACAAATTAAGTTCATTCAGGTGTGCTGGGGTGGCTGGAATCTCAAGTTTAATCGTAAAGGTTGTGCTAATAGTTTCAATCCATTGCTAGCATATATTTTCAAAAAAAGGGGTTAAGACCAAAGTTTGTAATTATAGGCCTGTTTATCTACTAAATATAAATCTATACAATATTTGAGTAAATAATACATGAGTATATGTTTCACCACCTAAAAAACAGACTTTCTGAAAATCAACATGTGTTTGTAAACAATAAATCTACTGTAACCAACTCAATAAAATGTCGGTGTCATGTTGCCCTTCAAGTCTCTACTTAAGGTCACACTGATGCAATTTATTTTGATCAAAGCCCTTTGATCTGTGTCAACACAGTGTTTTTCTCTATAAAATTAATAATTTTGGCCAATCGACTTGTTATGTAAGTTGATTTAAGAGCCACTTGCAAAATAAATCTTTTACCATCAAAATTGGTCCTAGCACCTTCAACTCTTTTTTTAACCCCTTGTATGCCTCAAGGGTCAAATTTAGATCCTATTCTTTTTAAATTGTTTATTGATAACATTGGTAGGTACAATATATTCAATCTTACAACTATATTTTGTTTGCTGATGATTTCAAAATATTCAAAAATATCAATTCATTGTTGATTATTTAGATTTGCAAATAAAAAACCGGTATATTACGATGGTCTACAGAAAATTAAATGTCAATCAATTAATCCAAAACTAAGGCTGTGGCTCTCACCAGGAAAACACCCCATTTTTTTCACTTATAAGCTTGATATTGATACTATTGAACATGGTATTTAAACTAATGACCTAGGGGTTAATATTAGACCATTGGCTCTATATTCACTATCCTGTTGATCATATAGTTTATCACTCTCTTAAATTACTCGGCCTTATCAATTATATCACTTCCTCTCTCTCTAAAGTTGACTGTATTATAAGTTTGTATTTTGCTTTGGTCAGATCCTAACTAAAATATGCTAGTATAAGCGTGGAACTTCATCATATTAACTAACTCTCTAAGACTGGAAAGTTTTCAAAGCAAATCTGTTGCTGTTTGCTAAGATAAATTCTATTTCAACCGTTTTTACAAAGATAATGATAGAATTCGCTCAAACTTTCTTCTTGTGAAGACTCTATCGGGATGCCCTTTATGTTTTTAACGGTACAATTTCTTGCTAATCTGCTCTCAAATATGCAGGCATTATTGTGCCCTCGCCTGCTTATAGAAGTACTAAAATATTTTCTATCAGTAGCTCTTAGAAACTCAGCCCTCTTGACCGTTATATAATCAGCGTTAAATCTAGATTTCCAGAATTTGATTTTTATCATAAAAGAATCAATATTAGAGAGTTAATTAAAGAACACCCGTATCATTATTTACTATCTGTTTGTTTATTGTGAACTGTCCCCTACAAATAATTATTATTAGTGAATTATATTTTTTTCCCCTTGCTTTCCTTCATACCATGCTTTAGCTATTACATTTAATTATTGTAATTGCCTACAAACATGATGTATTTATTATTTTTTAATTTGAAAACCATAATAGTATGTTCTTTTGTATCTTCAGTGGTAGCCTGTTAGAGGTCTTGACTGTATAACATCCGGTAATGGCCCCTGTTGGTCGGCAATTTATAACATCCAACTCCTTCGTTTGGCGACATTTTATGATGCTATAGGCCTACGTTTCTGAGTAACACTTTTACTAGTTTATTTCTAGGAATATTGTTTCACATAATAATAACTATTGAGATTTCCTTTATATTTATGTATACTATTTATTTACTAAGAATCCATCTTTTACTAAATACTTCTTTATAATTTCAAAGTTTACACCAACATACTACTTGCCTACTTGACAAACCAACACGGAGTGGAAGGGGACTAGCTCTACAGCTCCTAATATCAGACTACATTTTTCTTTATGGGATTCCCCTGTTTCTATGGTATTGAACCAAGCAATAAGAGAGCTCTTGATTGGCTGAAGCTATGAAAGCTAACTTCTTATTGGTTGTCTAAATATCTGTAAACTAAAACGAGGTTGATTCAGAAACTAACTTTAATAAGGAACGGAAAAAATTAGCTTTAAACGAAGGATGATGCAATTCTTATTATATTTTAACATACTCTAGAAAACAACTCACGGATTTAAAAAATATTGAAATAAATAATAATAAAATAAAAAATATTAATTATAATTTGAATTTAGAATATAGTACTGAAAATAATAGTATATCCTTCAATATTGCTTGGCCATCCATGGATAAAGTATAAAAGGAAGTTTGCATATGTTTCTTTAAGTATAAATGATTAACAAACATAATATATAATTTGTCCATGAATTGTAATTAGGTTAGGGGCTCAGAACAGGGTCATTACAACTGTTGGCTTTCACTTTAATAAAATAAAATAAAAATGAAATGAAAATAATTATTATTATTTTGTCGACTGGTTCACCCAAACATAAAATATCATTTATGGTCAAGTTAAAAGTTTAATTAATAAAATTGGTTGTTGATTAAGCTAAACATTTTGGGTAAATATTAGGTGGTCTTGGGGTATAATGCCCGCCTCAGATCCCGATGTTTGTAGATTCAAACCCAGCTGAGATTGAGTGATCAAAGTCCGTAGCACACCTTCGTTCGGAGGCGAAGTAAAACCATCGGTCTATCGTCAATCATTGTGGCATGTAAATGAACCCCGAAATGTTCATGAAAATACTTTTCCAACAAAATTTGTAGGTCATTTCACGCTCGCTCATATAAATTCAGTGTAGAAGGAAATGGGGTTACACCACACTTCCTGAACTCACTTAGTATATGGAATTTTTCTAACAAGATTAAATGGTTTTCCACTCTCCCTCCACGCAAATGCGGGCTCACTTCCTCTAAATTCAATCTTACAAATTCCTAATCCATTAGTGTAGTTAATACTTAAGCGTATAAACCGAACGGGTAGTAAGACGCGGTGCTAAATAATAATAATAATAATAATAATAATAATAATAATAATCT
>CABFWB010002148.1:102013-121130 GCA_902151455.1 Timema bartmani
GGGGGGGGGAGGGGGATCTAATTACTTCACTTTGGAAGTGGGGAGGCGGAAAGGAGGGGGAATTGAGTTCCTTTCCGACACCTGAAGGAATGGATTATAAATATAGTTGATTAATTTCTACATATGCTTATGGTTCTTAACCAACCTAACTTAACCTAACCTTTCATGCGTTAACGAATTTCGTTCTTATTTAATTTTGTATTTTACTGTGTGAAGATCCCCTCCTTGAGGTGTCGTGAAGGAACTCGACCACTGCTATCGGACTAATTATCTCCGTGGAGGAACTCGACATCCCCAGATTTTTCTTCAAGAGCTTACCACTCTTCCTCCACGCAAATGAGGATTTGTTTACTTTAAATTCTACCAAACACATTAGTGTAATTAAATGCGTATAAGCATAAGACCCGAAAGGGTAGTAGGACGCAGTGCTAAAAAATAAATGCAAATAGCTATAATGGGTATTAAGATGTGATGAAAAAAGTATACATTGGGGCTGCCATTTTGAAATCTTAAAGCTCGCAGTGGTGGTTAGGGGGTTAAAGGTGTCACAGTTTCATCTAATCTTGTTTGCTGGTCGTGGGAAGGTGAGGTTTTGAATCTTTACCGGGTGGATTGAAGGTAATTTGTCCTAAATTATTTCCCACTCTACCTCCATGGAAACGGGGATACATTTACTCTAAATTAAGCCTTCCTCCTCCCAAATCCATTTATATAGATAGAAATATAACATGGATAGACCACCTGAAGCGGTGCACGTAGAAAAAAAAGTTTCTCATTTTTTGTCTTTATTTTTGCTTTTAAATTCAAGGTCAACCGTAAAATCCAATCTTTTTGATACCTTATTGTATTTGGAAATGTTTTATTAATGGCGACTCGCTCTCTGGGACCTAAAGACTGTATTTGAACGATATCAAATGGTTCAACAGATCACCCTTAGGGAATACATTATTGGCAAACCAAAGCCCAGTCTGACTATGTCATCTCCCCGCAGTAAACGACCAACAGAGCGCTGCTCTGTTTAAGAATGCTTTCCGTGTTTACGAACATCCATCATTCAGATGTCACCGCCTGCTCCGCTTCAAGTCACGTACGACAAATCCAATGCGAGAAAGTTTTTTAAAAAAAACATCCCGGATACGAGTCTATTTTAATTTAAGACTTTTTAATGCAAGCTTGTTCGATATTTCCGTTTTTAAAATGTTCAGAAATGACAACCTGTATCTAATACCAGGCTGGATTATTTTTCCCCCACCACGTATTACCAGTATGACTCTGGTAGAAACTTACTTAAGAAAATATAAACATCTACTTCATTGGCCGCATGGTCTAAGGCGTTACATATGACTGCCAATGACAGAGAGATTGGTGTTCGAATCCCGGTCGGGGAGACAGAGGTTGGTTTTACTAAATAGCTTTTCACTCTCCCTCACCGCAAATGCAGGTAAACCTACTTTAAATTCAACCTTCATTATCCCCAACTCATTAGCCTAATTAGTACATATGCGTATAGCCTGAACAGGTAGTAAGACGCGGTGCTAAAAAAAAGAGGAACGGTTGAGATTATTAAATGTAGAAACCGGCCCCGTGGTGAAGTGGTTAGTGCACCTGGCAACTAATTTAGTGGTCCCGGGTTGGATTCCCAGCTGGTACCATGAGTAATTTTACCTGAAGGGGGGATTATTTCAACGGTCACCAGAGTTTGGTTAGTTAGGCTTAAGTTAGTTTTAAGCGTTTCTACTGGTTTCACACCCTCATACTCACTATCACCATCGCCTCATCTCATCGGGACATAGAAAGAGCTTCCACGGAAAGGATGCACGATTAGCACATTTGGGCGTATCCTGGACAACGGTACTTTAGTACTGGCTAACCTTTCCATAAACTGGGTTACGAGTGATGTAGCCCAGACATGGATATGTATATATATATATACATATATATTTATATAGCAAACATATATATAATGTAGAAAATTAAACTAAACTTATCTTCTGAAACATTATTTTTTGCACAAACAATAAGCATTTCTAAAATACCACCTTTAACTCGCTTTCCCTCCCCACCTTAAGCGAATGCATTTACTAAATGGTCTGCACAGCATGTCTGGTAACAGTTGTAACAAGATTTTTTGGCCTCATTCCAATATGAACGTAATTTATGAGGTGTTTCAAGTGTCCAGACTTATTTCAAGCCCAATCCAACTTCGTAGAGTTCCAAGAAGTAAACATATACATGTTTGTAATAAAGCCACGTTCTTTTTATAGAATTAAAAAAAAAATGCAACCTGCACTGGTAGGCACGTGGACAAATATGTCAGTCTCGTCTTGTTTGGTGTGTTGGTGACGGGAGATGTCAGTACTCGAATTACGGATTTTATACTCTGACTACGCGTAAATGTGGCCACATTTCCTCTAAATCAGTGCTTCTCACACTGTCTGATATGGCAAACCAGTTTTGTTTCAGTGCACTTGAAACCATTATATGGTGGCCAACTTTGAATTGGAGAAAAAATAAATAGTTTTTATTGTAAATATTTAAACAATATATTATTCTCAGTTTATAAAAATAAGCAACACAATGTACAGTACTATGCAATCAATACGAGCTTGTAGATTTCTGTGGACAACCACTTTCAGAAGCACTGCTCTAAATGTTGCCACTAGGGAGGCACAGTGAATAAAAAAAACATAGACGTGAACAATATTGTAACGTGGGCGCGACCTACCTGGGGGTCTCGGGACGCTCACACGTCATCATCGTGTGAACCGCAAGTTCTTTTCATGATATTGGGATACACTGCTTATTAGACACGACTGAAAATGCACGCGGAATATTCAAGGTTTTGATTATCAAAACTAAAACAACACATACACTAATATAATAGAATTAAATTAACTATAACTAAACATGTCATTGAATTAAATAATAATAATATATTTAATTAAGTCTGTAAGCTAATAAGAAAATGGGAACACATAAAATATAATTAAATTAAATAATCAAAATAATAACTATAAAACACATAGTAACTATTCAAATATTTAAAGAAGTTTGTTTACAATAACAATCAATGTATACATCACCCGTTCATTCACTTAAGTCACCACTGGTCCCCGCACACGACATATTGCACCGACCTTCGTTACTCGAACGCTAGACTCGCCGACACACTCGTTGGACACGCTGGCCCACACACTGGACACGCTAGCCCATACACCGGATACGCTGGCTCACACACTGGACACGCTAGACCATACACCGGATACGCTGGCCTATAAACTGTACACGCTGGCCACACACACTGGACACGCTAGACCATACATCGGATACGCTGGCCTTTAAACTGTACACGCTGGCCCACATACTGAGCACGCTAGCCCACACACTGGACACGCTAGACCATACACCGGATACGCTGGCCTATACACTGTACATGCTGGCCCACATACTGAGCACGCTGGCCCACACACTGGACACGCTAGCCCATACACTGGACTCGCTGGCCCACTCACTGGACACACTAGCCCACACACTGGACACGCTAGCCCATACACCGGATACGCTGGCCCACACAATGGACACGCTGGCCCACACACTGGACACGCTAGCCCATACACTGGACTCGCTGGCCCACTCACTGGACACACTGACTCACACGCTGGTTCACTCACTTCACTACCCTCAACGTGAACTGGGGCTTTCTGGCTATCACAGACCGTGCATATATTGGGATCACAGCTAAGAGTCTGCAATCCTCCATTTCTAGAATACTGGGATAGAATACAATGAACCCAGACTCTTTCAGACGTGTATTTTTTCCTCCCCCATATCCATTTTAATCCCTCTAGATAATTGGCTGCATACCTGCTAAACAAGCGTATACAACGAGAAGCACGCCGGTTACGCTGTCAGACTCAAATCTCGTTACAATATCATCTGCAAAACATTGATATTAGAGAATCAAAAATCTCAATGTTCTTTAATAAAAACATCGATATTAAAAAAAATTAAATAGCTATATTTGAAGTACATTTTTAGTAAATTAATATAAAAATTAAAAATCCAAAATTCAAACAACTTTTATTAATAAAATTCATAAATACACATATACTATCTTTAAATTACAAATGATGAGTTATATACCCTGTATTCATCACCAGACATTGCAGTAAACTGATTATCTACATGAAAGTAATAATAATATTATATTTAAGATTAATTATTATTATTATACATATATATCAGTTCCTTGTATATCTGTACAAAAATCGACTTTTGAAAATCATTGACCAAAAACATCGATTGCGAAAACCTCAGACAACCAACCTACACCATTGAATTTTCATAACATTTTTGTGTAGTACTCATCCCAATCCCCACCCTACTAGTTTAAATATGCGAATAGTTCGAAGGGTTAGTAAGACGTGGGCTATAATACAGAACACATGAAAATATGGAACGCCTTTATTATTAATTTTATTATTATTATTGCCTTTATTTGCATAGTGAAATTAAGGAATAAGCCTTCTCTTTCATTTAACCATGTCTTAAGTTAACATTACACTGCATTTATCAATTATTATCATTAAATAAAACACAGGAGACAAGTATTTGAGAAAAACATACACACGAACATAAGACATATAACATATTGCAATGAAATAAACACGTAAAAAAAACCCAGCAACCAAACTAGTAATCAACTAGAACGTGGCATTGCCGATATAATTCTTCTTCAGTTCACCGGAAACCAACAATCACGTAGTTCGTCAGGAAAGTTTGTTTTCTCATGTTGTGTCCGAGCTACTAATATTTCTCTCAGCACGGGCTGGCCGCAGAGAGCTATAAATAAATATATTATTACTGCTGGAATGTTTACTATGGGGAGCATGAGTTCTTGAAGTGAGACTCAGCTTTACAGCAATAAAACAAGTATTGGAAGTGAAAAAGCAAGCGTTGAAATGATATTTCTATGTAGTCTTTGTCAACTTCTGGGTAACACATTTTACTTCGTATCATACTCAGTAAAGAGGAAGCCTGGTTCCAAACCTTGGGGGTGCACCCCATGGGGAGGGGGTGTTGTGGAACAATTCGCTATTAACGTTAAAAGTAATATAAAAATTGAGGATATTTTTTGTTTAAATCACTTTTCCAAAGTAATTAAAATCATTATTTCTTGTGGCATTGGCAACTCTGTATACCAGTTGTAATAAATTCGGTGACCAGCTACAAGTGTGCATGTACAGAAGGCTACATGTTTATTTTCAAGCTGGTGAGCCTCGAATTCGCCAGCCTATTTTCCTTTATACCCTCCCCTTAAGCCAAAGGTTTCCAAACATTTTAAACCAAAGAAACCCGTACACAAGAAAAAAAAATGCTGGGACCTTCATAGCTTTTTCTTGTAATAATATTATTAATAATTAATAAAAACAGTTTTTTTACAAGTATAAAGGTAGCTCCTACAACAAACATAAAATCTCACATGTTCTCACTGCATCGTTAGCAAATGTCCTTTATTCAAATTAGAAAAAATGTGTAATCCTAAATCCTAGCTACTGATGCTATATTATAGTGTGAAAAACAAATAAAGAGTATTATAAAATTGACTCGTGGAGGCGACATGAATATGGCGGAGCTCAAGGGCTCCGTGGAGCACGTTTTGAAAAACTCCACCACCGATTCTTCGACTCTTGTCTCTCGTAAAAACTAAACAGCAATTGTCGACTTGAAGTGAAAAGCCCTTTGCGGTGTGGCTCCGCCAAACATCAAACCCAATCTTCAAGAATTGATGAAAACAAAACACTGCTAACCAACCCGATAATTTTTAGTCACTTTGTTCTATCACTGTCCTGCCAGTGTTACATTGATTTTTGTATAAAGAAGTGACTTGAAAACATTACATAATTTTTTAAATAAATATTCCAAAAAAATGAGGGGATTGGGGTGGGAATTTTAGTATCTACCAAGGGGGGTGTTAGCTGAAAAATGTTGGGAACCACTGCCATAGGAGCTACGAAAAAAAAAACCCCGAGTGGAAACACAGTCGAAGACTTCATTTCAGTCCTATATTACCTATTTGCCGTTTGATAAAGAAGGTTGAGTCTCGGATCTTGTTTTGATGTATTGAGAGCGTTTTCCCCGCTGAATGGTTTCCCACTCTCCCTTTCAGAAAATGCAAGTACATTTCCTCCCTACTTAACTAGTGTAACTAAAGGCGTAAAGCCTGGATGAGAAGTAAGGCGTGCAGCAACAAGAATATATAAGTTTTTAAAAGTTCCCCAAAATAAGAAGATGCATCAAAACTATTTTATATTTCTTTAGACGCACACTGTTCTAGTGTATTAGAAAAGTATGAGGTATAATTTAAAGGATGTACACCCTCATTTGGGTGGAGGTATATTGGGAAACCTTTCAGTAAATACTTTCTTCAGTACACCCAGCTAGGATTAGAACCCCATCCTCCACGTCATCGACATTAAATCTGTGTACCCACCGGTTCGTGTCATGCCATCTATTGTTTCTAATATAAATCTATCAGATCAAAATTTTCATTCTAAATGCTTGTCTAATTTAGTTTAGATGATATATATCGAGGTCCTACACCCTACAACAGTGTTTCCCAAACTGTGGTGTACACCCCCAGGAATATGCAAAGTACAACTAGGTTTTATTAATCATCAAATATTTTGGGAGGGAAATAAACCTGTTAAACCAATTAATTAAAATTATTACGTGATGTCTTGGACTTTTAAAAGCCTTTCTTTTCCTCTGTAGCAACCTTGTTTGGATTAACAGTAGAGTTCTTTTTAAATTTGGAACAACCATTTAAACTTTAAAAGATAGTGGAGCATAAAGATAAGAGCAGTTGAAAGAGCTAGTAAAGGAGATGGAAATCTTTTACCCTACTACAACAAAGATTCTGCTCCTCTCTCTTGCTCAGCCATGCAACACTTGTACCGTAGAGCGGTTATTCAGTACCTCGCGGAGATTATAGACCTGGCTGAGGTTGATGATGTCAGGGGAACGTCTCAATGGGATATGCACACAAAAACTTCATTGGAAGAAAAAAGGAGGAATTTGAGAAGGAAGTATTGAAAAGGTTTTTAGTAAATCCAAGCAAACTTTTTTGGCTTAAGATTTTTTTGAAAAGACGTTCTTTGTAATTTTGTATTCGAGAAAACTAGTATTAGCTTAGAGCTTTCTGTAATTTTGCATTCAAGAAAAATTATTTTAGTTTAATTTTTTTTTAATAAAATGAAAAAAAGGTGTGTTATTTGTAATTGTGCAAAATATACTCACTAACCGCATGAAAGGTGCTCCCTGATGTTAGTTTTCTATTTAACTTCCTAGTTTTTAAATNATAAAATGAAAAAAAAGTGTGTTATTTGTAATTGTGCAAAATATACTCACTAACCGCATGAAAGGTGCTCCCTGATGTTAGTTTTCTATTTAACTTCCTAGTTTTTAAATGACTGAAGATTTCGACAGATTTTTCTGAGCACTTGCATGGGCGTAGCCAGGGTGGGGCAGGGGAGGGCGCTTGCACCCCTAAATTTCTGGAAATGAAAGCAAAGGTAAAGTTAATATTTTGCTTTTTTTTTAGTACTGCATTATGGGTTGACCATAAAGCTGACCCCCCTGCCCCGCCCCCTTGGAAAAAATTCTAGCTACGCCCTTGCGGGCGAGGAAGACATGGATTTAGTTCTATCTTCTACCCTTTGTTTGCTTTTACTTGAAGAAAAAGAAGAATTGGTCTCATCCAATTTATGACACACATCCTACTTCAGTCTCTTCTCTCATGATTATATAAATCACAAACACAAGGCTGTGACATACTGCAGGACTATTCTAAAAAAAGTGCGGTTTGCTTTGTTCCTCGAATAGTTATACTAAACATAGTACAGCTGGACTTCGTCATACAGTTGTTCGATGTTCTAGAAACAAAAATCCTATTTTAAAATAAATTTTTGGCCTGTGGGGAAGCTCCAATTTAAAAATAATCTAATTTTTTTATCGGACAAATTTTTTTATTCGTCAAACAAAATGTTTTGTTCGAAGTTGGTTTTGTTTCGACCAGTGGGTAAGCGTCATCATTGTGCAATACATTCGGGCGGATGAATACGGGCGAACGATTCCACTGTAATCACTGATTTTAAGCTAATAACTAGATATGGCTCTGATCAATTTTTTTTCTCTAATCAGAATCTTAATTTTACCTTATGAATTTCGAATCTTGAATTCGAATCTGAATCTCAGAAAATATAATAAGCATGAAATGTTAATTTATTCACATTCAGTGGTAAATTAATGGTCTGAGCTCTTGTTGTTAGGATTGTCCTATAATTATGATGATATTAACTGCTAGGAGGCATCATAATAGCTATATAAAATCATCCAGACTAAAAATTTTAAAAAAAATCTTATCTCAAATCCTGTTTATAAACTTAAGTCATATCCTTAAGGATTCGAGGGTATGAAGATTCTAAGGGCCAATCCGTACTAAGAAAAAAAATGTTGGCACCAACACCCCCCAAACATAGGTATTCTGAAGAAGTTAGAAGCAAGGAATTAAATAAAGGGCAAACATTAAATGATAAGAGAAAAGAACCAATGAAATAATTACTGAAATTTGGTCTTGGGAGGTGAAACATTTCCGACCGCAATTTGATGTCTCCGTTGTCCTTCCCGTCATTAGAGGAAAGAGAGAGGGTAGGCAAGAATAAACACAGCCATGACCCCGTCTTCCCCCGCTCCAAAAAGCTGTAATTACACTTTAATGAACTACCTCACGCTCCATCGCTTCGCAAGCTATTACAAGGGGGAGGTGTCTTCAGACGTTCACTGGCAAGAAAATGGCACAGGCACGGTTCAACAGAATTCCATCACGTGATGAGAATAGTTTTGTTCTTAGGGAACAAGAAGATATGGGCTTCCATTATAAGTAAAACTATTGAGCTTTAAACAACCATTTATATCAGTTTAATTAGCTTATTTTTTTTATTTGTTTTCTTTCTCACCACTACTCACTACTCGTCCGCTTTATACTTATGTATATACTTATATACGTATATATACTTACACATATATATTTGTGTGTATATGTTTACAGAGTGTTCGGAAACTCAGCGCCCAAATTGCACATACAGTTTGTTTGAACCAAAAGTAATACAAAATCCCCATACACTTACATCAGGAAAGCTATGCTGATACCATTAAATTGTGTTCAAAGTTTCGGCGCACAGCACCGGGAGAGAAAAGTTGTTCAAGCATGCGTGTATAACAGGTTGCATAGGAGCTAGGCGCGTGGCACTACACACCTTGACATCTTGGAGCACGGCAGCAGAACATACCACAATTAATAGTAAACAACACACTAGTCCAACTAGAAATATGAATACGTTCCTAGGGTCCTCATTTATGGTCCTAAATCACAGAAAGTTCTTGCCATTATTACATGTGCAGTGCCGTACGCCTAACTCCTATGCAACTTGTTATACATGCTTGAACAGCTTTGCTTACCTGGCGCTGTACAGCGAAACTTTGAATACGATTTAATGTTATTAGCATAGTTTTCAGGATGTAAGTGTACAGGGATTTTGTATTACTTATGGTTCAAACAAGCTATATGTGCAGTTTGGGGTATGAGTTTCCGATCATTCTGTATATATATATAATTTTATTGTTAGGTGTTCTATCTTAGTAAGTTTGGGGTATGAGTTTCCGATCATTCTGTATATATATATATAATTTTATTGTTAGGTGTTCTATCTTAGTACAGGTACATTCCTTTTGTCAACGAACTTAGACCACCAATGCATATAGTGTATAGGTATTTACAAGCTAATATTTTATGAATGAGGAAGGTATACTTTATGTAATGCACTAGAATTTGCGTGGAGGAAGATAATAGGAAACCATTAAAGGAAAATAAGTCCTTAGTATACCCAGCCTGGATTCAAGCCCCGACCACCCCGGTCGCCGGAAAACTAGACTAAATGGGCCTGACATTTAGATCGCGTACCTACCAGCGTGGACTATGATTTTTTTTTACCATTTATACTCTTTAATCCATGGGTTTAGCATTATTTAATATTAAATACGCGTCACTTAAACGGGGTCATTAGCGTCATGAAGACAAATAAAAATGGATTTAAGAGAAATAAAAATGTTGGAAAAGATAGGCTATTGAGAGATCATGGCTGCGTTAGCGGGAGGAAAAAACGAGCACAGAAAAATAAATTGGGGAATTAAAACTGATTAGAGACGAACTTTATAGACGTCTTTGTACGTATCTCTAATGGAAGCACACTTTATTAACTCCTCCTTGCCCATCAACTTACGGCATCAATATAAAAAATGGGGTGGGGGAATAGGAATATTAAACGTCTCAAACTAAGGAGTGGGCATTAGGAGGACAATTTAGAAGAAACTCACACAAATTATCGTGATGAAATGATGGCTAAACTACAATAGAACTCGAATGTGGAAAAATCACCCTCAGTGCATCCAGTTGGTATTTGAAGTCCTGTCTTCTCGTCAATCAGGTATTATGTGAGCCAAAAGTCTTAAGGTGAAAGAGTAGATAATGCGTGTTAAGGCCGGGGTTTTTGTAGTTTTTATAGCAAAACTTTTTTTTTTTGCCAAATTAAATACAATATTTTCCCAGTAGAAACATAGAGTATAATTTTCTCAGCATGGGGATATCAACATTTGTTGAATATCTGTCATTAGCATGCATTAAATCATCGGTTCTCAACGTGGGCATATGCCCCCCCCGGTTGCCATGTCGTATTTCTGAGGGGCCACAGGTAGAATTTATATAATTGGAGAGCCATGAACACTATAAGTGGGCCACGCAAAGTTAACTTTTAAAATAAAAATACCACCAATATAAAAAAGAAATAAAATTACGAAATTGTCACTTCCTAATATAATAACACAATAACTCAGTATCCTTTTGTGTACCTTACTTATAAGAGACAGAACCTATGGTTCTTAAACCACAATATTAGATCTGGGAATTACAAGCACTGGAAAAATAGGTATTCGTGACTCAGCCTCCGCCTTCTTGGAGCGGGCAAAGGTTCTAGAGAAATTGTTAACTGGAAAAGTGATTCATTATATTTCTAAGTATTTCCCACTCCTCTCATGACCTTTACCACCATCTCTTAGGTAAATTTAAACTATTCTTCAGTTCAGTATTCAGAGTGTTTGGGGGAAGATAATTTCGTAGTTTTGTTACACTTTAGGGCAGTATTGTTTCAATTCTAGGTGATCAGCAGCTTGAAGAACAGATTGTTGCTGCTGAGTGTGACTTATTTTATCAATAGGGTGGACCCATATCCGAAAAACAGAATTTGTTGAACACACTATTGCAAATAAAAACAGCAATCCTACATCTTGCAAAGAGGCCATTACTGAATTCCTCGGAAAACTAAAATAATTCTTAAGTAATATTGGGTGTCGCGAGCTACTGCAATTTCCTTCATTGACCACTCTTGATAGAATTGAAAGATGATGATATTTTTATATTTATTAAGAATTTGAAGAATTTGAGCAATTAATATTGACATCGTATTACAAGAACGTCTTTTGAACTGCAAAGTGACTTAATAGCCGAGGTAAGACTCAAACAACATTTCTGGATAAGCAATGAAATTTCAAATAACTTTCCACAAATTTGGGATAGGGCGAATTCTGCTTAAAACCAGATCTCACACTTCATATCTTGATGAATCTGAATTTAGTAGAGTTCTTCATTTGTTATCAAAAGCTCATAGCCGTCTTTTTATTGGGAAGGAAGTGATCTTATATCTAACAATGCTGCAGCCAGATATACAAAAACTTTCCTCTACTTAACAACAGAAAGGATCTCACTAAGCTAAGGGACAGTAATAGTAATGTAATATTTTTTGTTAGAAGCATAGTTATACATAGTAAATAAACAAAATAGTATATGAGTAAAGAATATATTATAAAATGTTTATAGTTAATAAACTCCATTTTTATTACTAACATCCCTTATATTATAAAAAATAATGCATTTTGTAAACGACGAAAAGTTCAATTGATAAAGAACAAAACATATTTATTATAAATACTACATTTATTAGGGTTAAACAATATAAGGGAAGGGGCAAGGGGGGCACAGAGGTTAATGAAACGCCGAAGTGGGCCACAAGCGAAAAAAAAGTTTGAGAACCTCTGGAATAGATGAGAAACTTTTTCAATAGATATAAAAAGCTGTCATTGAATTCCAGGACACCTTTGACAAATATTCAAATACTGTTGATATCACCATGTGAAGAAAATTAAACTCCATGTTTCTACTGGATAATTATTTGATATTTTTTTGACCGAAAATAGTTTTGGTATAAAAATTCAAAAATACTGCCCTTAACTAGTGCTTCCTACACCCCCACGACACTTATGCATTTTCTTTTGATGAATTAACATTATACATCATAAAAGAAGGTTCCGAAGAAGAGTTTGAACCATAGGCTTCAAACACAAATGCTCTACCAACTGAGCTACCCTGGCTCTTAATTTTAACAAAATGTAAAACGGATAGTATGTCATGACCATTACTATAAAAGCCATGTAGATTCATCAAGGGAACAAAGAAACGAAACCATTTAATTATTTAATATGTGTTGGACATCCAAGGGAAGAACTACCAAGTAGGGATGAGATATAGAAATGAAGGTATCGATATTTATCCAAATATATGTTTTTATTGCTTTTCACGCGCAAGATTTTGATGGTGGCTTTTCTCTATAGACTTAGATTTATTTTGAGCCTATCTAGCAATAATACACACACATTTTTCATTATAATAGAATAAACCTATCATATTCCGTTCATTAGGTCACTAAAATTGATAATAATGTAATGTTATATGGCGTAGATATATTTCTAGATTTTCCAAATGAAGCAGCTGGAACTTTTAATAAGGCCATCATAATATCAGATTACCACATCGTGGTATGAGCCTGCAATAGAACTATACCGACCAAATGGTCAAACGGGACACGTGCTCATGTGAACTCTTTTTGTTGTTGTTGTACTCTATCCACCACTGAAGTGGGTCCCACATGTTATGGTGCAGCGTGTATGTATATGTCCAATATGGCGCTTACACAAGATGTATGAGTTGACACATTCACACAAAGGAGTTGTTGACAACTAATTAAGGGCGAGACAGAGAAAATACATTCCTCATTCCTACCAAAGATCTCATGTACTACCCCAAAAAGATGTTTTGTTTTTTTATTTACAAACCCTTCTCGAATGTAAAAATTGTACATTTGGAATGTGGAAACAATCAAAGTAGCCTATAACCTGGTTTGGTGGTCTTAAGGTCTAAGGCATCAGTCTCACAATAGACCGGACCACCGATGACGGGGAGATCCGGGGTCGAATTAGGTCAAATATACTAAGGTTTTTTTTTGTTCTAAATAATTTTCCACTCTCCCTCAAGGCAAATTAAAATATAGTGCCAAAATTTGTGGATAGAGGGTGTCATGTGATCGGCACAAGGACCCCTTCAACCGTTAGTCTCAGTTTTCTTTACCAGAACCACGACTTTGTCATTCAAGTATCTCCTCATTTGTCCTCATGAGGCTGAGTTGATCCCGTTCTAGACTAACTGCTTCACAGATAAATCTATAAGTGCCAGGGATCGAACCTGGGCCCTCTGGATCTGTATCCAGGAGCTCTGACCACTAGATCATGAGTAAGAGTATTTTCTCTTTTTTTTTACTACCTTGTCTTACTACCCATTTGGATTATACGTCCACGTACCATTTGCTTTAATGTGTTAGGAATGAGGAAGGCTAAATTTAAAGGAAATGTACCCGCATTTTCCCGGAGAGAGTGGAGAATAATTTAGGAAAACCACCCTCAATACACCCGACCGGGATAGAGCCCCAATCTCCCCGTCATCGGCAGTCTAGTCTATTGTGAGAGTGACGCCTTAGACCATGTGGTCAACAAAGCGTTTAGTAGTAACAAGAGTATCGAAACAAAAATATCGACTAAAGAAGTAATGGCATCGAAAGGAAAATATCGATGTATACTTGTTCCACATCCCTACTACCAAGTTAGAAGGATACTATCACGAACCTAATTATTCTCATCATGAACATTAAACTTAACAGTACATTCCCTGATCCGACACCTTAGCTCAATCGGTATCATGTCTGTCTACTGAGCTAAGAGTCCCGGGTTCGATTCCTGGCATAACCGAAAAATTTGTCATTAGTGAATGTGGGTTCACCCTTTCATAGTGATAATTAATAGCCTTGGACTGGATGTTGTGCCTGTCCTAGTCTGATTATAAGGCATATTAAGCTTCGACAGGCCTAGCAGGCCGGTAGTGGAAAATATATGGCTTGAATAAAAAACTGATCCAGGCCACAGGCTGGAAACAGTAATGGATGTAAAGTAAAGTACAAGTTGATATACTTGATGTGTTTAGAAAGTGTACATTTAGTATTCCAATAAATCTACCACAAAGTTTCGTTAGTTCCGTGAATTATTGTGCTAATACTTGAGTGTTTATAGTTCTCCAACTTGGCTAGAACTTCAACTGAGCGCTCTCTGTTATTGTCTAACTGTGCCTCTGAGCTATTTACCCTTCTGTGACCAACTTTATCGCGGTCATTCAAAGTTGCGTCTTTGGCCAACATTAAATGGGGGTTTAAACTAACTATACTTTGAACTACACAGTTTCATGTATTTCAACTAAAGTCTGACTTGCTTTGGTGGCCGCATGGTCTAAGGCGTCAATTTCGTGTGAGACTAGACTGATGATGACAAGGAAATCAGGGATTAAATTTCGGTTGGGTGTAATAAGGATAGTTTTTCCAAAATAATTTTCCACTCTTCCTTCACGCAAATACTTGTACACTTCCTTTAAATTCAACCTTTCTCATCCCTTACTCATTAGCGTAATTAGTACATGTGCATATAACCTGAGCAGGTAGTAAGACGTGGTGCTAAAATAACTACGGTCTGATTTAAATAAGACGGTTATAAAAGCTAATAAAATTATTTTCATTTATTTATACGACCGATTATACTAACAATAGAGTAAAGTATTATCAATTTTATTTATCTGCAAACAATTATTGTTTATCTTTACTACCAGAATCTTACGATAGGATTAAATCCACAAATCTATAAATCTACCTTTTATTTGAAAAGAGTAAAATAAAATAAAAGCAATAACATTTATTTATTTAAACTATCCTGCTTACTTAAACTCCTAAAAATGCGATCAAATAAATTGAGTCAAAGTCGGTGCTGGAAGCAACGTGTAATAAATATCAAACTCATCTAGTGTGGCTCGCGGGGGGTCGAAGAATACTTGCCAAGTGTACTAAGGGTGTTTATTCCTAGATTGTTTCCCGCTCTCTCTCTCTTCATGCAAACGCGGGTACATTTCCTCTCAAATATTTATTTCTCATTTATATTCAATAAGTGTAATTAAATTCATTTTGCTCGAACAGGTAATAAAGCGTGGAGCAAAATATAAATGTTATTTTATTTTGTTGGATTATTGTATAAAATATACACGTATTTTGAGAATAAATGAAACAACAGGTACCCCAAATTTAAAGCATTTTTAAATTAATCAGCGTTACAGTGAGCTACTACGTTCTCACGGCCTATTAACAGGGTCATTAGAGGTAAGATTACGACCGTACCATAACACTTATCAATTACGGAGCTCTGTATTTGTCATTTAGCAACAGCGAAAATAAGATCAGTTTAATAGTTTTTCCATCACACAATACTTATTTTTCAATTTTGCTATAGATCTTAGAATATGAAAAAAACTTTTTCACTTGTCTAAATTCTACTATTTTCAAAAGAAAAATACACAAAACCACCCTACGTTGTGACGCCTGACACGAGCTGTATAACCCACAGTAGCCCCATGGCTTTTTTGGTGCTGATTGACAGCTGACAGCTGACGGCTTTGAAACGCTACCAGACCAAATTATGTATGCCTACACCGAACCATATATCTGCAAAAAACATATGTTTAGCAGCTGTCACTACTGATAGTCAAAATTTAGGTATATACCTAAATATTGACTGTCAGAAGTCAGCTGTGAACTGTCAGTCAGAACCAAAGAAGCCATGGGGATACTGTACCTGAGTTTAATGTTTCTATGGGGCCGTCCTTAAATTACCTTAAGCTTTTGTTTAGTGATTTTCTACCCCCCACCCTCTTCCTACATAAGGGATTGGAAGATTTTCCTTCACCACCACCCCTCCTCCTGTCTATCTTTAATAATCTTTAACAGTTTGGTAAATTAGATAATTTTAATAGTTTAATTTTCTTTATATGTAAAGATTGGTAATAAAGCGACTGATATGTAATTTTAGAGTACTTTTATTGCAGTACAATTAGGTGCAACACATCATAAGTAAACGAAATATAAGTCAAATTTTATAATAAATATATTTATTTTCTGTCAATCTTTTTTTTTAGATTTTGTCTTACTATAAACATAAACACTGATAAAACACTTATGTAAGATAAATTATAATCCCCAGCCCCAACGTAAGAAAAAGTTTTAAAAAGTACTGACATATCTAACCCCCCTTCCTCCGCAAAAAAAAAAGGCCTTCCGTGGTTTAAAAACGGCCCCAATGGAGTGAGACGGGCTCTTAAATCAGTAGTCGCAACGTAGTGCGGGGTTCTTTGTTTCTAATTACATTACAATACAATAAAGATAGTTGGGCTCATTTCATAATATAAATATAAACACCTATAAAATAATACGAAAACAAGTATTTTAGTTAGCCTATATCAATTTTGTTATCTAGCGAAGGATGCAAGTAATATTACTCGCTACCCAGCTACGTTAACATTGCATGGTAAGAATAAGAACTAAATAATGAAATAAAGAAGATAAGGAGGACCACTTCAAGTCGTTAACTAACCAAATGCAGCGCCACACTACGAAACGCTGAGTCCTCGTCACAGTTTGTGTAATCGTGTGATACATATGTCATTGTTGCATACTTAGTGAAATTAGGAGTGATGCACGTGCCAGCTGTGTCCACACATGTATCAGGTCCTCGCAGCGAATCCCCGACGCGGCAATTTGGACGAGACACTGTATCCTCGACGCGATCATGGGAGCAATGCAAGTATCAGATCACTTCGACCCGCTTCTGGTCGGTATTCCGCCGTCGCGTCAAAGGAAGATAAGAAGGAGTGAGGGTACGAAATGACTGGACGTGCTTCGAACCAAACACTGTCCCTGGTCGAGTTGGTTTCCCCTGTTGACGTTCCATTGTGAATAGAATCACCAGTTTGAAAATGGTTTTGCTTGTTTTTGAATTCTGAAATTATTTCTTATTTTCACCTCATCCTTGTAGTGTGTTTGTACTATGACTGTTTTGGCTGTGTCGGTTCACGGCCGTCACTGCGCCGCTTCCAATTTATTTCTCTCTCAATAGTTCCTTATTCGTTCCGACCCAGACATTGCGGTATTATTGGAGAGCTGACGAGCTTCTCTTCCCCGCCGTATACGTTTGGCATATTTCAGGCCGGCTTTCCGGCGAGTATAGCCGGACATTGTGAAATTTCTAGAATTTTTCAAATTCAATCCACATTTTTTTTAACCAAAATCGTAATGAAATTTAGGTATTATTAGTTAACTCAATAGATATCGACGATAAATGTGGATTGACACTAAAACGAGCATCGTACCACAACAGAGTGGGAAATTATACTTGGTGGAAGTCTCCGAGGCGTGGCGGAGGGTACACAAGATAACGGACTCCCCCACTCCCTTGCCACCCACGTGGTGCGGCGCGATATCTTAAGGCTACGACAAATATTTATTCCCTCAGCTATTGAATTATATCAGTTTGGTTTGGCTACCTTTAATTCTTTATACATTATTAAGTCAAACCTTATCGAATTATTTCGTTACACTAAACTTTTCATCCCGTACCCCCCTCCCCCTTCATACTGTTCAGAATTTAAAGACGTTTTCACGTAAAAAAAAAAGCTTGATCGCTTATTATATATACCTCGTCCCTCCCTGCTGCGTTCCGACAGACATTGAGCAGCTGTTGGGGTTTTACAGAGATGAACGAGGGTTTCTTTATGTTGATGTATCTGACGAATGGAGTGTGCTATAATATATAGAGAGAGTCGTGTACCTGACAGAGAAAAGTTTTGATAATCATCTTGTAGTGTGAGAAATGTATTGTTGTGGTTGTGTGTTACTGGTTCACTTATCTCATTCCACCAATACAATACACGAATGATGGAAATAATGAGTCGCAACAATGATCGCAACGGAACGAGAATCGGATCGTCCGAGATTTGTTCTCAATCACGTCCGTGTGTATCGTCGTCACCCGCTCTAGCCCTGATCGAGACTGGGATACGTTGCGAGAATATGATACAAGTGTGGACCGGGCCTAGGTCTGACACAACGTTAAAATTCTCCTGACACAACTTTTGTGACATGAACGCTCCCCTCTTTCACAATAACACCGGATCTGCAGTGAGTGGCTCAAACTGCTAAGCTTCTTGTTCAAAACGATACTTCTCTTCCGCTTCCTCATATTCACAACTTTAACATTCTCGTTCCACTGGTTTCCCTTGCACAGCATCTACAAACTACTTTAGACAGGAAAACAAATTTTGACATTTAAAAATGTGTTGAAACTACTCTCCCGCGCCAGGGCATGCGAACTGAAGCTGTCACGTTTGATAGATCAAGACTGAATTCACCATGGACTTACTTGAGATGTGCTTCCCGACGGGAAAGTTCCTCTTATATATATGTCGACTTCTACACATATTCGAATAGTTGGATATTTTGGGAAAGTACGTGGGAAGTCCATATGTCCGATAGCAGCTTGGCTATCTCCACACGTGGGAAGTCCATATGTCTGATAGCAGCTTGGCTATCTCCACACGTGGGAAGTCAATATGTCTGATAGCAGCTTGGCTATCTCCACTGCATTTTATTCTATAGCGCATGCATCGGTCTCTTCAGCCACGCGTTTTTCGAACGGCTTCTCATAAATTGTCTTAATGAAGCCAATTTGGTGTGTTCTAGTTGTTCATTAACGG